>JAQIWK010001544.1:0-10223 GCA_034695265.1 Dissorhina ornata
CTCTCTCTCTCTCTCTCTCTCTCTCTCTTTCACTGTATTTTGAATCAATATTTACAACACAATCGATATTAACTCACTTGAGCTCTAATCTGTTAACTTATATAATATATATATATATATATATATTTGTTAGTAAAGCGCCAGACATTGAATTGAGAGCGCATTCATTGAATGAATAAAAAAAAGTTAATAAGTTTTAAGCGTTGACTCAATCACTGCTTGATTGAGATGAGAGAGACTGAAAAGGGAGAGAGAGAGAGAGAGAGAGAGAGAGAGATCTTAATCAAAATATCACTGATACTAATGTAGTGAGATTATTAGTATCTATCACTATACTAGTACTGCTAGATTCACATCATCACCAATATATATATATAAAATAATATGACATCAAAAATCAAATCAAAAAACTTGTGATCTATTTTATTATTAATTAATTAAAATATAATTAACTAATAAGAAATACAAGTCACACAATACATTAGCCATAATTACATCAGTGGTATATAGTAAACAGTATGTAATTTATTTTTTTAAAACGAGAAAGTTCAATTAGCAAATAGACATACAATTAAAAAAATATGTATATATAACCATAATTTGCTAAACATTTTTAGCAAAACAATTAAAATTTATATTTTTAGCTAAAATACTTTAATTTATACCATCTATTCGTTTAATTCCCAACAAATCGTTAATAAGACTTATAATGTAAAGTCAAAAGCAAATGTTATGTTACACAACAACAGCCCAACTTAAATAACAACAATAAAAAACAAATATTAATTTAATATATATTTTGCATTTTATATATAAAAGTTATTTAACTAATACTGTATTTAAGTAATTGATGTAAAAGTCAAGAGAGAGAGAGAGAGAGAGAGAGAGAAATAAGATATAAAAATATAGACATTGTGTGCGGTTTTCCTAAGAGTTCGGTCACCCAATAGGGAAACAACATGTGAAGCGTTGAGAGTTATAAAGATTTTATTTTTTTCAAAAACTCAATTCTTGTGCTTTAATAACAATAATAATAGTAATAAGTGATTACAACACATACACTCTCACACACACACAACCAGAAAATAAATATATAATAGATTATAAAATTATATAAACTGTGCTTTTTTTGCAACATACAAATTTTGAATTACAAAATAATATTTATATATATTGTTTTGAGTGTCTATTGAGTTGTTTTTTAAGTTAAGTTAGTTAGTTAGTTGTTGTACAGGTATTTAGTTACCATAATTACAAAATATATTCAGCTCTATCTCTCTCTCTATCTCTCTCTCTCTCTCTCTAATATATACCTGATATGATAGCACACATATCGCGCGTATCAAACAAGCAGTTTTATGCGCAATGATTATATAATATACATATAAAACATGTATTTTATGGGTCTCTCTCTCTCTCTCTCTCTCTCTCTTTCTCTCTATCATTGATTTTTGTTGTCCTCAATATTTTCGGATTATTTTGTTCACCACTTTATTATATTCGCTTGTATTTCAACCATACAATTCATGCATACATTTAGTGCATTAGCTTTTGTTTCTCTTACAAACAAATAACATGTGATATACATATAAACAAAACAAAACAAAAATATATTTTAAAAAACATATATATAAATAAGATATTTAAAGCACAGGCCAAACATAACAGTGCGATACTACTACATAAGTTGCTTAAAATAGCCCGAACCTAAATAATATTGTAGTTATATTTGATGTGTTTAAGTATATATATATTTTACCCCCACATCTCTATTTCTTTCACTCACTTCACTTAATTAGGGCTTATTTTGAGTGCAAATCTTATGCCAAGCAATAGACAGGGAGGGGGAGGAAGTGTAGTAACAAAATAAGTTTTGTATTATTTGTATGTGACTCCTGACAGTTCAGCCGGAAAGGCTGTGTTTAAGTTTTTATTAGTTATTATTATTATTATTATTTCAATATATATATTTTGTTTAGGAGGTGCAGTACTATTAGTATAACTTAAACTACTAATACTCTATCGCACCGGTAGTTATATTTTTAAAAAACACACGAGTTTTTCAGTAGTAGTTGTACTACAGCTGAGACACACATTCTCCAAAGTCACACATTGGAGTAGTAGTCAACTACTCATTCACTTCATACACAGCCTCTTAAGCTGTGATACTCTATGGCCTGAATTCAATGATACGGACGGCCGGAAGTGTTTCCTATGGCCTCATATGCTATATGTGTATTGACTGTATGTTTCAGCAAAAAAAAACAGTTCATTTCCATATGAATACAACATATTGGCCATTCAATACACAATGACTCTCTCTCTCTCTCTCTCTCTCTCTCTCTCTCTCTCTCTCACTCTCACATTAGTGTGTTTCGCAAATTTTTGAAGTTTGTGTTAAAATGTATTTAATTTGTTTCTAACTTTTATTTTATTATATATTATGTTTTGTTTTGTGGACAGCCTTATTGGTAAAATAAAAGGTAGTGTCAGAACCGGATTTTTGCGTCAATGAACTCGTAGACCCGATTGTCAGCTCAAACACATACACACATTAGATGTTACGCAACGCAACATTGCATTCTCTCTCTCTCTCTCTCTCTCTCTCTCTCTCTCTCTCTCTCATTATCTCTCTCTTTAGGTATTTAACAGGTATGAGAAAGGGATGGATGCGATCCTCATGCGGTGCAATGGCTTGATGTGTGTGAGTAAGAGAGAGAGAGAGAGCAAGAGTGAGAGAGCAGTGGTCGGACGGGGTCGGCCGTAAAGGGCGCTGTTAGGTCTGGGAATCAGTGCAAGTCTCTCATCGCATTGCAAATGTGAGAGAGTAAGCGAGAGAGAGAGAGAGAGAGAGAGAGAGAGTCAACCACATTCAGGTATCCGCAACTCCAACCCTAGCTATAAACCAATGGGTTTTTTCTCTCTTCTTTTTTTCATTCTTCTAATTCATCTTTTGGTTGTGAACTCAACTCCGGATGCCATTCAAGCTCCCGATGATTACACTGGCGTTTAAAACAACTCTCTCTCTCTCTCTCTCTCTCTCTCTCTCTCTCTCTCTCTCTCAAACTCTCACCGATTTTTTAAATAATTTCACTTAAGACTGGTTTCTCTCTGTATTAACTACTAATACAACAACTACTGCCTAAATAAACCGCACAAACAACCAGTTAATATCACTATTGAAATATTCTTTCGGTTCAATAAAACATTAATTATATCTTCAACAAGACTATGGGTCTCTCCTTTTTTACTCTCTTTCTCTCTCTCACTCACTCATTGCTAAATAAATCTTAACTTAAATAATATACAGAGAAATAAATATATATGTAATAAAAGATTTCAAATCTTTTATTTTTCTTTTCTTAGTTTGTATTGAAAATTGAAATACAATTTTTTAACAAATGTTTAGACCCTTCAAGTGGTTTTCAATATAATAATAACAAATCAATACAATATCTTATTTTTTTCTCACATCAATACAACACAATAGTGTTATATATTATATTATTTGTTTATTTATATATATAATAAGCGCATATAATTCTGAAGGGGGGGGGGTGGAAGTGTTAGTAAACTTATATTACATATAAAATATATAACAATAACTATATATAACAATAATAATAATAATAGAGCAAAAAAAGGCAGTGCCAATAATAATGGGGGCGATTGCATGGCGTTTATTATCAATTTATTTTGTATATCAATATAATAATATATAATAAATAAATGTGAATGAATTATAATGAAAATTATAATATACTAATAATCTAACAATTAGTTTAATGTGTGAATGAATAGAGAGTTAGAGAGAGAGAGAGAGAGATAAGCATTTTGTTTGTGTGCGACAAACCAATTGCATGGACTCCGCCACACATGAGATGCTCAGCATCCAGTGATAAGTTTAGTCAAACATTTTTAAAAACATTTGTATAGTTTATATGTTTAAACATTTAAGCGCTTTATATAACTGTTAAAGCGCTGTCAATTGATGCCGTTGTTGACCCCCACCACTCTTAATCATCCACCCCTATCATGGTTGGAGATATAGCTTGTTTGACAATTTATGCTCCCCTTTTTTCATGCACCCTGATCTCACTTCACTCACCACCCAATCGGTCGATATTTGGTTAGCTAAGAGAGTAAGAGGAGAGAGAGAGAGAGAGAGTAAAAATAATGCACTTTTCCAATAAAAGTGTGTTGTCGTGTGTCTGTGAGCCCTGACTTGGATTGCCATTAAGAATATGAGATTGGATGTGCTCTCTCTCTCTCTCTCTCAGTAATACAACACAACAACACTTTATTGACAATGGCTTTTGCCTCTCTCTCTCTCTCTCTCTCTCTCTCGACAAAAACATTGTATATACTATATTGAGAGTTGAATAAAGTATTATTGCTAACAGTAATGCATACCATCCTTCACTCTTTTAGCTCTCTCTCTCTCTCTCTCTCTCTCAGCCATTGAATACAATGTACTCTATTTACTGTAAACCAAACAGATCCTGGTTATGCACCGGTAGATTTGAAATGCAACTCAAATGGGTTACACAACTAAATATACACAAATAAATATATACACATTTATGTATTATGTACAGTACACTAACCGTATCAAAATTAAACAAAAAAAGCATCTAAAATAGCCATTAATTCAAAATTAAAATATACAATAAAACACTATTATATTCTGTATGTGTATTCAATGTTGAAAGCAATTAGTATTAGTATTTACTATTAAGTATTATACATACAATTGTTTATACATTTAAAATAGTTAGTTAGTTAGTTGTAATGCTTAAATATAAAATAAAATTTAGTCAATTGGTTGTATTAAAAAAAGCAATAGAGATAAAAGGATACAGGGGTTGACATTTAGGGGGAAAGGGGCTGTTAGTTGGTGTGTCAGCAGTTGTTTGTATGTGTGCAGTTGTTGACCATTTGTGACCAAATGGAGAGAGAGAGAGAGAGAGAGCTATAATATGATTCAATTGTTTGATTTGCTGGCAATCAATGGCGAGAGAGAGAGAGAGAGAGAGAGTGGAAGAGAGAAAGAGAGAGTTTATGAAACCGATTCTATGCTATCATTAAGTCAATGATGAACTTCAATGCAAACCTCATTACTGTTGACTGATATTGGCTCTACATCGAGAGAGAGAGAGAGAGAGAGAGAGAGAGAGCTAACATAATACACTATCAATATGATGACAACAACACTTATTTAGCGTACAGTTGGCCACCGTCTGTAGGATTTGGACAAACAATCCCTACCCCACCATCAATCCTAAGTTCATTCCCTTCCCTAACTACTCTACTTAATACACATTTATATATACACTACTTATTTAATGTTTATTAACCAATTGATATGTTATGATGGGTTTTGTGTGTGAATATGTGTGTGGATACAGTGAGTGGGAAAAGGGCTAAAAGATAATTAGTGGCATATTATTGAATGTGCTGGCTATCATTTTTGGGGTTTTTATTGTAACAAAAACTAAATAAATATATATATATTTGTGGTGCGCCTGCACTGCATCCTATGACTGCATTTCACTTCGTATACAACAACAACAAAAAGCGAATGAAAGTCAGAGACAAATGTTATGTTAGAAATAGTTTTTATCATTTGCTTTGAGGCACTAAAATGCCTAACAATTGCATAGAGAGTGAGCAGAGAGAGAGAGAGAGAGAGAGAGAGAGAGAGTTAACAGTAAAAGACAAGACTTGCTAACATTTACAGCAGAAAGAGTGGAGTGAATGGAAAAAAGAGAGAAAAAAAGAAGAGTTTTTGGACAGAGTTTGTGACTTGGATTGCATGCAATGCGGAAAAGCTAAAAAAGATCAATAACTAACTCAGTTTTGGGTTTGAATAGAGACTATGTGTATGAGAAAGAAAGAAAGAAAGAGAGAGAGAGAGAGAGAAAAGAGCTATATATGTGTGTATGTGCTGTTATTGTTGTGATGCACTTTCCATTTAGTTATTTGAAAGTAAATATTGTTACCTAAAATTCAGTTCATATTCTTTCTCTCTCTCTCACTCACTCTCTTTCTCTCTCATTCGCTTAATGCAAACATTATATCTATTGGTATAAACAGAAAGCTTTAGCTATATATAAGTTATCAGTACATATTTCACTTACATAATGTATACGGTATAACATATATACAGAATATATTCTGTGTGTATATATATTGTCAAATATACGGTGTATTGTATGTTTATTGTGCGAGTTCTGCGATTGCGGAATAGCATGGAGTGAATGGTAGGTTACCACTAGATGTGGAGGGATATACACAGATATATGTACATCACTACAGCTGAACTCATGGTAATTCACAACAGCAGCGACAAAGCATTATATAAGCATATATACACTCTCTCTACACAACACATTAAACATTATATATATATATTATATAATGGTATATCTGTTTTGACATTTTTTTATGTCTACTATTGATAACAATTTTATTCATATTTGAAAAGTTAAACGCATAACAAATAGTATACAGTGAACTGTATAAGCGCTGTAAATAAAATATACAGTGCTTTATATATATTGAATCATATATTATATAAGGAATATATATCTCATTAGTTTTTTTGTTGTTGAATACTTTGGTATATAAAAGATGTTAAATAAGTTTAGCACTCGTATTGAGTGAATTATACTGGAGTTGGTGGAGGGGGTTGTGTGTGTGTTGTTGGTTGTGCACAATCGGGCGCATAGTAATCACATTAACACACAGATAGATAGAGGGAAAGAGTGTGTTATCAACTCGTTGTTAACAAATTATATGATAATAATAACAGTCAGGCGAGGGAGAGAGAGAGAGAGAGAGAGCAATAAGATATTGATATTTATAAATATATACACAGAATATATTGTTAATAATCAATGAGCGATCTATCCATTAGTCTCTTTAAAAGTCTCTCTCTCTCTCTCTCTCTCTCTCTACACTCTATTTAGTGACAAAGAGATAAACATTTAGACATAAAGTGTAAGTTTTATGGCAACATATCAACAATTTATATATACAAGAAAAATATTATGTATATTAATAGCACATGACTTGAGTGGCAGACAATAGACGAGTGAAAAAAAGAAGTCAAAGAGAGAGAGAGAGAGAGAGAGAGAGAGAGAGAGACTATTGAAATAAATTTTTGGTCAACTCTTTTTCAAAGGACTTATATTATTTGATAATTTTGAAGTAAAGTGATCATAAAACTCATCTATTATATATCATATATATATATTTCAAACAATATATACATTGTTATTATTATTATGAATGAGACATTATATTGTTACTATGGCTGCTGTATGTGTGCTCTACAATATGTATATATGCATTATATTATTATCAGTATTGTATGTATTTATGCAAACAATGACAATGAAACCGACAATAATAAGCTCATAGCACACACAGACAGATACACCCGATAATACATTTATATTATTGTCAAGTATTTCATATATACAAATGGTATATAAAAGTTTTTATTTTCATGAGTAGTATTTCATATAATAACGAGTAATTATCTAACGAGACCTACCGATTGCCAGTGGTTTTGCGCGGCAACGGACGCACATAAATACCACATCACAGACTCCTAATCGATCCGCAATACAACTCAACTAAACAATAGTTATCTACACAACAGAGAAAAAAAATAAAGTTTAGTTAATAATAATAATACACACAATAATATATAGTAGAGAGAGAGAGAGAGAGAGAGAGAGAGAGTGAGAGAGAGAGAGAGAGTGAGAAAGTATAGATACTGGTGTTTAGTAAAGGCCAGTAAAGTCTCTCTCTCTCTCTCTCTAACATAAAGTTTATCACTAAATCTCAACCCCCGATGAGAATTAAAGTCAATCTCCGGGTCTTATTGCCATTTGGCGACTCAAAAACAATCAATTCACTCACTTATATACACTGTATATACTGTTAGATGTAATATATATTATATATATATATAACTTGTTGTGTTTTTTGGTATTTATTTGTACAATGCCACATTACTACATTGTAAAATCATAAAGACAATAATCTAATATAGTTGTTTAAATCTACTAAAATGTAAATTTTATCTAGCTTAAAATTTGTCCCTGTAATATGTATGCGTGTTTTTATTATTGGTATGCCTGTTGGGCACCCACCATAATATATACATACAAACACATTTGACTAACCATTAATATAGCTTTTTATGTTTTTTGTAATCAATTTCATGTGAATATAAATATTCTGTATGTCTTCTGTATAGCAAATCAACACATTATTAGTTACAATACAATCTGTAGTATTGTATTCACAAATATATTGTACAATCTTTGAGCTGAATATTTGTATTCAAATAATTTTAATTCAAATATTAGTTTTTGTTTATTTGAAAAAACAAAGTTTTTATTCAAATAAAAATTTTGTGTCATTTTTGTTTTTGTATTTCAAATTGAATTTAATAAACATTTCAATATATTATTTACTTCCTATTGAACTAAAATATTGTTTAATGTTTCTTTCTTTCTTTCTCTCTCTCTCTCTCTCTCTCTCTATCTCTATCTCTCTCTTTACCACTAAACTACATTAAAAAACAAATGGTATAAACAAGTAGTTATAATATTATATTTTATTAATGATAGATATTGTTTGCATATGTGTTTGAGAGGTGACAGTTAAAACACACAACCAAAACAACACTTACTGATGAGACAAAACTGCATACAAAATATCAAAAGACAAAATATTTAAAATACAAAAAACTTATATAACTTGTTATGTCAAGTGAGGAGTGGTTTTCTTAGAGATGTCTGTCTAACACCAGTGTGTGAACTTGTGTTTAGATATTTACTAACAAAATAATAATATTATATTATATTTATTATGAAAAAACACATCTTTCAACAAATTTTCATAAATATATATATTTTTAAAAATTTTATAAAAACGAGATTTTTTGTGTGAATAAACGAGATGTTATGATATCTTATATGTTATGCTATGCTATGAAAAATGATTTATTTTCAAATGAGAAATGTCATTTTTGTTCAAGCTAGTCTCTTATATATATTATATAAGTAGTTATATTATTAGTAGTAATTTTCTGTCTGTATAGATATGTATCTTAAACACACACACAACTCAACCCCTCTCTCTCTCTCTCTCTCTCTCTCTCTCTCCCCACTGATTGTCTGATAAATTAAACACAAAAATATTTTTTAAGTTAAAAAATTATGAAAAAATGTGTTTTAATTTAATGAAAAAAAAATTATTTTAAAATTTGATAACAAAAATATTTCATTTTGTCGACTAATTTGTTGTTAATTACATACATTTGTTTCAATTAATAGCATGTTTTGATGATAACTTAATTGTTTGACTAAACATCAAATAAAAGTTTTTAATTTATTTTCAAGTTTTTTTTATAAAGTTTAAAAGTTTTTAAACTATTGATTAATAAGAAATATATATATATTTTTCAATTGGTAAAAATCATTAGTTCGATTGGATCAGGGTCAGTTAAAAAATATCTATCTATTGTGTTTTAGTTAATTGACAATTTACCAAAATCAAAATATAACCTGGATAATCACTGGATCAAATTACAACAAATAATAATAATAATGTATTTAAATTTTACATTGGATTTAAAGGTTAGATTAATTTTGTTTTAATTTATTAATCAACTAATAAATACGAGCTTAAAGTAAATTATGCTTGCTAATAAAAAAAACACGCTATAAATATCATATTGACTAGTAGGTGTAAAACATTACTAACCTAGCTTACTTTTATAATGATATAATTTTTATATTAAATAAAATGTCAAACATAAGAAAAATCTATATTTTTCAATAATATTTCAACCTCCCACATTTTACTTATAAATATATATTTTTTCCTATTATATTGTTATACATTAGCCAACAATAAAAAAAAGTATATATATATATATATCTAAGTAAATTTCATTTCATACAATAATTACATACATTTAGATAGAAATGTTTGAAATCAAAGATCTCTTTATATAACATAATATATATTATTGTCATTTTTTAAGTGAAAAATATAATTATTATTTAGTATAAAAAATATATATTTAAAAAGTATGTATATATGTATATCATGTTTTAATATAAGTTTTATATACATTGTATAAATGGCTTAATATATATAAAAATTGATTTGTTCAAAACGACACGACAAAAATCAAC
>JAQIWK010001545.1:0-10222 GCA_034695265.1 Dissorhina ornata
GTTTGCAAACAATAACTCATTGAATAGTCGTTTGTTTTCATCCATTAATTCATCCAAAATATCATTAATACTAATCATTACTGAGTTCTGACTTTTCATTGAATCCATAATTTATTTGTAAAATATATTTAAAATATTTTCTGTAATCAAAACACAATTAAATTAAATTAATTCATAAATATTAAAAAACTCAATCAATGTTTATGTTTGTATTGATTGTTATGACAACACATTCAACGCATGCTTTGAAACTTTTTGACAACTGATTGAAAAAGATCTCAGATCTGTATTACAGATTCTGTAAGCTTTTGAACGCATAAGTTATTAAAACTAAAATATATAAGATAATTATTATTTAAGTTATTTATTTTAATTTTTAAATTAATTTAGAAATTAATTTAATAAAATATTATAATCAGAACTAAAAGATCTTGGTAATGTTACTAATCGTACACTGTATAACATTACCAAGACAAGGAATAACCTGTTGAGCTTTAATGAATTGCAAATTAATTTGATTTTAAATATTTTATTAATTTTTATTTTAATTATACAAATATACACACAAAGCTATTCATATACCCAATAATCAATTCATGAATTAAAAAAATGAAATTGAAACCACAATTAAATTATATTTAAGTTGTATTTGAAGTTTTATTTTGAACATATTTATGAGTAACTCTTAAATGTTGTGTAATATACATATTGCGTTTGCCGGCGAACTCACAAGCAGGCCATGGACACTTGTATGGTTTCAGGTTGGTATGATCCATTGAATGTAATCGTAAACTATCTTTCAATCTAAATCGTTTGCCGCAGTCTGGCCACAGGCACTCGTAGGCCCGTTCACCCGTATGCAGAGTACGATGCTCGCGAAGTAAATCTGTCTTTTTTGTGGTGTAATCACATCCGGGCCATTCACACCGATGAATAGGCAATGGTTTTCCATTATGAACTTCAATTCTATGTAATCTTAGTTTTTCTTTTGATACAAACAGTTGCTGACATTCACCCCAACGACATGGATATTGAATGTTTGGTATTTTTTTGTTATGTGTTTTCTTGTGAACATTCATTTGAATTATAGTTTTAAATGTTTTGTTACAGATATCGCATTTGAATGGCTTCAAGTCCGAGTGAGATATCATATGATGATCTAATATATAGTTAGCTTTGCATCGATAGTTGCATCCCTCTCGTGGACACTCATACGGCCGGTCATCGCTGTGCACCCGTTGATGAGTCCGCCACTGATTTTTTGTTTTAAATTTTTTCCCACAATTCAAGTGTTGACATATAATTGTCTTTTTTGAGTGATGAACCAAATGGAAGTGATGGTAGAGTCTTCTAGACCTTCGGAATCCCTTCTCACACGATGGGTTTGGACACAAAAACTGTCCCGTTTTGTCGTCATAATTGTTTCGCCGCAATAGTAACAGTGAATTGGGTTCCGATTGCGGATCAGGTATTTCATACACTTTGGGCACTCGTTTAGGTTTCGGCACACGATTTGGATCTTTTGTATGTTTGCGACCTATTGTGTAGTCTTTGCGTTCACTTCTACTACTTCTTCGCGCATTTGACTCAATGATTGTTTTGTCTCTCTTTTTAACACTTTTCTTACCAATCAATGAACTCTTTGTATCAATTGATTCTTGTTTTATAACATTACTGTCGACTCTTTGTTCATCACTTGCACTGCCAGACACTTCCAATGATGTCTTGTCTCGCCATTCATTCAACTCTCGTATCAATCGATTGAATACCAGTTTGTCTTCAAAATCAATAATTGTCTCAAATTTATTGTAATTTAAATTCAAATGACTTTTCACTTCATTTAACAATTTGTTTGCAAACAATAACTCATTGAATAGTCGTTTGTTTTCATCCATTAATTCATCCAAAATATCATTAATACTGATCATTACTGAGTTCTGACTCTTCGCTGAATCCATAATTTATTTGTAAAATATATTTAAAATATTTTTTTGTAATCAAAACACAATTAAATCAAATTAATTCACAAATATTAAAAAACTCACTCAATGTTTATGTTTGTATTGATTGTTATGACAACACATTCAACGCATGCTTTGAAACTTTTTGACAACTGATTGAAAAAGATCTCAGAATCTGAGATCTGTATTACATTCTGTAATTTACAGATTCTGTAAACTTCTGAACGTATTTTATAACTAATAAAACATTTAAACTTTGAATTTTAAAGTTTTTATTATTATTTAAGTAATTTATTAAAATTTGTAAATTAACATACAATTCTAAAAGATCTTGATAATGCTATTATAGATACAATGTATTTAGCGATGTATTTAGCAAATTAATTTAGTTTTAAATATTTAATTGATTAATATTTATATTACTTATATAAATATATATACAAAACCATTCATACAAACTTTCATTAAATTGTACATTAATTAATAATTATTGATAATTAATTAATTTAAAAAATAAAATTAAAACCACACTATAGTTAAGTTGTATTTGAAGTTTTATTTTGAACATATTTATGAGTAACTCTTAAATGTTGTGTAACATATTTAGTATCTTTACACCGGAACTCACAAGCAGGCCATGGACACTTGTATGGTTTTAGGTTGGTATGATCCATCGCATGTAATCGTAAGCTATCTTTCACTCTAAACCGTTTGCCGCAGTCGGGCCATAGGCACTCGTAGGCCCGTTCACCCGTATGCAGAGTACGATGCTCACGAAGTTTCTCTGGCCTTTTTGTGGTGTAATCACATCCGGGCCATTCACACCGATGAATAGGCAATGCCTTTCCATTATGAGCTTCAATTCTATGTAATCTCAGTCTTTCCTTTGATACAAACAATTGCTGACATCCTTCCCAACGACATGAATATTGAATGTTTGGTATTTTGTTATGTGTTTTCTTGTGAACATTCATTTGAATTACAGTTTTAAATGTATTGTTACAGACATCGCATTTGTATGGCTTTAAATCCGAGTGAGATATCATATGATTATTTAACATCGAGTTAGCTTTGCATCGATAAGAGCATCCCTCTCGTGGACACTCGTACGGCCGGTCATTGCTGTGGACTCTTTGATGAATTTTTAATTCATTATTAGTTTTAAAACGTTTACCACAATTCAAATGTTGACATATAATTGTCTTTTTCGAGTGATGACACAAATGGAAGTGATGGTAGAGTCTCCTAGAACTTCGGAATCCCTTCCCACACGACGGGTTGGGACACAAAAACTGTCCCGTTTTGTCGTCATAATTGTTTCGCCGCAATAGTAACAGTGAATTGGGATCCGATTGCGGATCAGGTATTTCATACACTTTTGCTACTCGTTTTGGTTTCGGCACACGATTTGGATCTTTTGTATGTTTTGGACCTATTATGTAGTCTTTGCGTTCACTTCTGCTACTTCTTCGTGCATTTGACTCAATGATTGTTTTGCATCTCTTTTTAACATTTTTCTTACCAATCAATGAACTCTTTGTATCAATTGATTCCTGTTTTATAACATTACTGTCGACTCTTATTTGTTCATCACTTGCACTGCCGGACACTTCCAATGATGTCTTGTCTCGCCATTCATTCAACTCTCGTATCAATCGATTGAATACCAGTTTGTCTTCAAAATCAATAATTGTCTCAAATTTATTGTAATTTAAATTCAAATGACTTTTCACTTCATTTAACAATTTGTTTGCAAACAATAACTCATTGAATAGTCGTTTGTTTTCATCCATTAATTCATCCAAAATATCATTAATACTAATCACTACTGAGTTCTGACTCTTCATTGAATCCATAATTTATAATAAGAATATTTTCTGTAATCAAAACTTTTGATTCAAAACACAATTAACACTAAAATCAAATCAAATTTTTAAAAAACTCAATCAATGTTGACGTTTGTGTTTATGTTTGTATTTATTGTTATGACAACACATTCAACGCATGCTTTAAATTTTAAAGTTTAAACTTTTCGACACTTCATTGACAGCGATCTGTAAGCTTCTGAATATAAAAGTGATTAAAACTTTTAATAAGTTTTAAATTAAATTAAATATTTTAATTTATCAAAATGTTTATTTTATTAAACATGATTATGAATAATAAATTAATGCAAAGTTTAATCATTATCTTGATTTAATGGTTGTTTATGATTGACTTGAACGGGAAATTTGTCACCCCAAGTGCTTATCTTAGCGCACTGGTATGTATGCCTTTAAATAAATAGTATCATTAAAATATATTACCAATTAAAGCAACAACTAATTGTTAATACTTGTCGTGATTTGATTTGGTTATAATAATTTCTTTGAGCTGTCCGTCACTGCAACACAAACGACAAATGGCTCTGTGATGGCCTTTGAGAACTGGCTGAACAATTCGCGGCCAACTCTTTGTTTCTAAATACATATAAAAAGTTTTTATAAATTTCAATTTCAATAATTTTTATTAATATTGCAAATAATCACCCGTTTGTTCGCTTGTCTTCCGAAACACAACGTAAGAATATCTTTCTTTTTGAAAATCTGCTTTCTGTCGACAAAAATAATACAAATTTTATTAATAAGGTTTTGTTTAATTCAAAATAATTATAACTATAAAACTTATTACAAACCGGTTGTCCAAAACGTAACGGACTGTAAGGTACTTCAAAATTGCAGAGAACGGGTCCTTTGACTGACTGTCGCGGACACGTCAAGTCGTGCGGACACTTGTTTAACAAAAAATATTATAAATTTAGTTCATTTATTAAATGTTTGTGTCGACTAATTACCGGCGCAATGATAGTACAGTCAGTTGTGTTGTTAAGTGTGGACACTTGCGTGTGATTGGGATTATAGGCAAAATGTGCCGTTACTTTATGACCAGTCAGTTGTAGAATAAGATTGCGCGCTTCGAGTACTGCGGCAAATCCGGCACGACTGCCATGTTCTGCAATGACTAACACGTCTTGAGTTTTGTGCCACAAATTCTCAATCACATGAATCCTATTCTTGGCGTCCGGTATGTCGAGCAACGAAAAGGCAGATACGACTAAATCGTATTTAATCTGTTATCACAAAATGAACAAATGTCTAAATATAAATGAATAAGATTATTGTAAATCCAACTAACGGTATGAGAAACAGGTAAGTATTGGCGATAAAATACGGGATTGTAAAGCATTTTTCTGTTTTCTTCGCCTCTTTGCAAAAGAAGTCTCGAAAGTTCATTCATTTCGGAACAGATATCAACGCAAAAGTATTCATCAAACCCTTTAAGCCAAACTTGATTGGCAGCCCATATGGTTGTGCCCACACCCGATCCAAAATCAAACAAAGTTTTTGGTTTGAAATCTGGAATTTCTTGTTTAATCTTTAAATAGAAGATCATTCATTTGGTTAACAAATTTATTGCTAATAATAATAGTGAATAAAATACTTCATTAAAAATAGAGAAAACTGCCGCATAATTGGCAGAAAGTCGGGCCGCCATATAAACCGCAGATGTGTAGTCATTATATCTAAAAATAAATTTATTTTAAAATATATATTCAAACAATGAATTAAATTGAAGTTTTGCTAATAAATAGAGACTCAATTGGCTGGTGATTGATTAGAGAGTCTTTGAGTCTTTTGGCAAGTTTTTGCTGCCGTTTGGCCAACACTTGTTCCCTTTCGTCTTCCGGTAAACTTTTCAAATCAATTTTGTCTGCAAAACATAAAACACATGTAAAACCAAATCAACAGCTAATCAAATGAAAAGAAAACAAGATATGAGCCAAACCTTTAGCGGCGATTCTGTTTTTGATTTCTTTGGTCTTCAGGTCAATCTCTTGCGGTTCGGCCGGCATTTTATGTGACATTACTTTACCAAACATTTGTCGGACATCTTCTTTGAATTGTTGATTATTGTATTCTGTAATCAATAAGCAAATTGTGTTTTTACAGATCAATGTCTTCATTTAGGATATATATAAGACATTACTATCGATGACCCGATTGGCGGCCAATTCGAGTTCATATGGAAGCGATACAGTGGCGACACGTCTTCGGCCGCTATGAGCTCTATATCTCTCTCCTCTTTCAAACTGGTCCTCCACTTCGGCGTTCAAATTGGCCACAAATTTAGGTTTTGAACACATCATCTAAATATCAAATCAATTATTGTTTTTAACTTTTTTTGTGTAATTTTTAAAACACTTTTTTAAATATAAACAAAAATTTACTCTTAAGACATGACTTTTGTTATAATGATTGACATTTAAGTTGAGATAATAATGATAAGCATTACGTTTCAGACATTTAATTAACATTTTTAATTAAAAATTAAATTTATAAACAGTTTTATAAATTCAAACTTCAATCACATGTTTCATATTAAAAGTGTAAACAGAAATACATCAACAAAAAAGTCAAAACATTCACATAACACGTGACACTGTCTTATGCAACATATTTTTAGTTTTTTTAATTAATTAAATTTAATTAATTAGTTATATTTTTTATAGAAATGTGTTAATAATTAAATTAATTAATTAAAAATCCATTGAATTAGTAGCCATTGAAAGGGTGTATGAGTGGACGATATGCCCAAACAGATTAAAGATATTAAAGAATTTCTACTCAAAGCCCGTAGAAGTGATGCCGAATCGGTTAAGATTAAGAAAAATAAAGACAATGTTAAGTTTAAAGTGAGATGTTCTCGTTATCTTTATACCCTGGTCATTGAAGACATGGAAAAAGCTAAAAAGCTTAGACAATCTTTACCGCCTGGCCTACAGGTCAAAGACTTGAAATAAAAACTTTCATTATATTAATTACTTGCAATTTAATTATATTTTATATAAAAAATTAATTAAATTATTGTTTAATGATTACAATTTAAAATAAGTTAAATTTAAAGTTTTATTTATTACTTTTTCAATTAAATATGTCAATTAAATAAAGGATATTTAGTTTTGTTGAACACATTATAAATACACACAAAATTGTTTTTTTTAAATAATTTTATAAATGTATTATAAATTCATTTATTAAACAATAAATAATTTTTAAAATGCTTGCTAAAATTTAGCAACTAAATAACTAATTTGGTAATAGTTTTAAAAACTTATTTAAGATAAACATTAAGTATTATTTAACATTAAAATTTATATTTATAAAACAAACATTTTAAAAAAGCAATTATACATTTATAAATTACAATTAAAACAATTAATTATTAAAAAAGAGGATATCATGAACGGGTTAAGTTGTTTAAAAAAATTATAAGTTAATACTAATTGTTATGAATTAAGACAAGCCATTATGTCAATCAATGTTCAAACATTATGCATGTTTTTTGTTAAGACCAAAGGCCAGCATAACAGCCTTGAACTTGGGCTGGAAGTGGTCCGCCGGCAGTGAATAGTCTGGTTTTGGACGAATCGTACTGATGTGTATAGACAGCCGGCGAAAACTCATTGGTATTATGATAAAAATAATCAAGCATCATATCTTCAGGATGCTAATTGCAACATAAATTTAAAATATTAATTAATCATTGAATGTAAAATTAAGTTCAATTTAAAGTCAAGACTCACAAAAGTTCCTTTGCTAGTCTGTAGGCATGTTTGTCCATCAGATTCCAAGTATTTCATGGCACGTATATCGTAGAACAAGACAAACCCATCACCGGTTCCAATGGTAAGCAAATCGTTGCAAAAGCTCAGAGATCTAACACCATTACCGTCCCTTTTGGATGAAACCTTTTTGATGGCACTTAATGAGTGAGTGTCCAGAATAGTGACGTGAGATTTAGAGCCGACGGCATAGAGATCGCGATCAGTATGTTGTGAAAGACATACGTTTTCAAAACAGAAAGGCAATGATTTTGAAAATTTTTGGTTCAAAGTTTGCGAATCAAACAAATGTATTTGAGCATTCAATGACAATACTGCCACTTCCTTTTAAATAAATAATTTACAAATTTAACATCAAATCATATAAACTAAAACTTAATGTATAAAAACCTGTGTCTTTTGATTGTAGTTAACGGCACGTATTTTTTCGGCTGTTTTGCAGGGTTTGATGAGCAATGGCTTCTTGTGGAAGTGCTTGGGAACACCTGACTTGTCGTTTACTTGTGTTTCATCGGTGTCCTCAAAACGCCAGAGCGCTAAAGTGGAATCACGTGAACCGGTAACCAAGAACTGGTCGTCCAACCATTTCATATCAAATATCCAGTCCTCGTGTGCTTTCTTTAAATACCGATAAATATATTTCAATTTTAAAATTAATTACTTTATTATGGATTGTTTACAATCTCAAGACATACCTCTCCAACACAAATAGGATCTAAAGTTGGCAACCGATAAATGGCCACATCATTCGGGTTATGGCCTCCAGTGGCCAATAGAGTTCGCGATGGATTCATTTCGATGGCATGAATGCCGCACGGATACTCTGGATATCGCCGATTCAAAGAACTTCTTAGTGTTGGAATCAAATGGTGTTTTTTGTTGAACACATTCAACACTACCAACTAAATTGACAAAAAGTTATTTAGCTATTTAATGATTAAGACATTAGCAGTAAATCACAAACTTTGTTGCATTTGGTGCCGAAGACTACTTGTTGATTGTTAAGCCATTGAGAAGAAAATATCTTATTAAACGACTCAAACCCGTAATACTTTTCGCGCAGAAGTTGATTGGCCAACAAATGTCTGGTTCCGTATTCTTGCGATAGTAGAGCCGTGTTTTGAAGACCTTTGTTATCGATGGCTCGGGAAGTGATAAAATCACAAACATTTTGCGATTTGTCTGAACTGTAATACGATGAGTCAATTTCGCCGCTAATGAACCGCTCAATCCATTTGGGATCCGATAACATATTCACTGAATCTGTGTTTGTGGCTAATGATGAATGACTCGATTGGGTGACCGGTTTAGTTGACTGGACAGTGGCCGCTGTCGTCGTAGCATTACTTGCGACCACCAGCGGTCCATTAGGTTTGACTGGACGTGATCTCAATAGAGTCATCCGATGATTCAATTTGAATCGCTTTTCACAACTATCTGATCCCAATGTTTTCAATGCAAATGAATGGTTATTATTGTCTCTAAATAAGGCCTCAATTCGTCTCTTCTTCAGTGAAGCCATTATTACTTATAATTAATTAAAACTTATTAATTAAAAACCAAATAAAATGTATTTCATAAATGATATTAACTCTTCATTTCAATGGTCTAATAGTTTATCAATCAATCAATTAATTTAAGTGATAATCAAATCAATTTAAACGGACTATAATCGCGCCTTTAATTACATTATTGTCAACACATTTATAAATTATAACAATATTAATGACAACAATGAGTCAATGACAATGACAAATATGTTTGTGCTTGCTTATTGTGTTTAATGATTAATCATTAATCGCATGTAATAATGAGCGGTAACTTACCGCCGGTAAATAAGTAAAAAAGTGCCGTCAGTTAGTCCACTCAATATAAACATTGCGATATTTGTAAGTATGTCAAAGTGCCATGTCTAATGGCAGATGGCATTTATTAGGCATTTATAATGGATACCCAAAATGTCATTTGACATAACTTTTTTGTCTAAAAATAATGACAAAGTGCCATATAATCGTGTTTATTCTGAATAATTTTTATCTGCAATATATGAAATATAAATGTAGATTATAAGTTCGGGATGGACCCCCGCCCCCCCCAGGTACCCCCTATGGGATTTAAGCTGTGTTCCGAAAAAAGCCTTTGGGATTTTCCTCCTATACTTTAACATTGATCCCAACAAAATCTATGGTGATCTTCGGCGGTTTAATAGCCAAATATGCGCGAAAGTGAAACCACTTTTTCTTGAAAATGATTGAAAATTATACCATTGTTGTACCAAAATGCTTAAAAATACTAAAAATCTTCCTATTTTTAAAATTTTTTAAAATTAATTTTTGAAAATTAAAAAATTATTTCTAGAAAATTAAAAATTTTTTTAAAAATTTTAAAAAATCAAAAAAATCAAAAATTTCGAAAAATTTTAAAAGGTCAATATTAGCTTTTCTTTAGCAATAATTTTTATAATGCAGATCCCTATAGCTTTGCTGTCAAACCTTGTTAGTATTTTTAAGCATTTTGGTACCACAATAGTATAATTTTCAAAATTTTCAAGATAAAATGGTTTAATTTTGGCAAAAAAATCCCATAGGCTTTGCTGGGA
>JAQIWK010001546.1:0-10221 GCA_034695265.1 Dissorhina ornata
CTCACACACACACACACACACACACACACACACACATCAAATATGTATTTTTTGTTTTAAACAAAATATTTACAAATATAGAAATATAAACAAATATTATTATCTTAGTACTTAACAAAGAAATATATAAAACTTATAAAACTTTTTTATTCAAAGTATTTAATAAACATCTTTTAGTTCAAAAGCATTATTTGTTAATTTTCTAATTGCTAAACCAAATGTACTGCAAAAAAAGCATTTAACAATTATGTTTTGCATATAAAATTGATAAATGTATTAATTTAATTGTTATAACTAATTTTTTAAACCCTTTTTGATGATTAAAAAAATAAATCACTTACTTAAAAGACAAATTAAGTGTATCAATTATTTAATGATTATGTGGTTTATTATCTAAATTATTTGTAAATTATAATAATGTAAAAGTGTATCTTATATTTATATCATATTGTGATTTAATAACAAAATTAATAGTTTATGTTTTATAACTGAAGTTAACGGCGCCGTGAAATACCACCTGAAAGTTATCCTGGACATTTTTTAAAAGATTAAAATCGTGAGAAAATACTTAATTTATATAATTTTATATTTAATGAATAAATAGAATTATTATAATAGCATTATATCATATTATATTGATTTAATTTATTTTAAGCATAGCTTCTAGTAATTAAATTTTAATAGGTTTTAAGTTTTATAAATTATAATGGAAGTTTGAATATAAATTATATGATATGATAATGATTATTTTATTTGATCAATTGATTCAATATCATTAAATTGTTTTAATATATTTTATCAAATATAAAAAATCAATTTTTAGTAAAATTACTACAAATCAGATGATATAATATTTGTTTTTTAAAAAACATGTATTAAAACAATATATTACATTCGACCTTCATTTCGTATCCAATTGTAATAGTTTTTTATTTAAATTTATAAATTACAAGTTGTAATACATAATTGTAATTTAATTTATAGAAATTAAAATACAGAAAAAATATACTAAATTAAAAATATAAATACTTTTACTAAAAGTTTTAGTTATTGTTTTGGTAGAGGTAGTGATTAGACATAAAATTTAAAATTAAAATTACAATTAAATTGATAATTGAGTGGAACTGATGTTCAGGTGATTATCAAATACAGTACTCATTGAACAATACATTTGATTTTTATAATTTAAATGAAATCAATGTTTTATTATACTTGAAACTAGTTTTTTTTGTCAAACACATAGTTTGCATAATAATAAAATTAATAATAATTGCCTATTAATTATAATTCATAAACCATATGAAGGAAAATCCTATTAAAGTGATAAAAAATAATTATAACAAAACAAAACAAAAAAGTATTTTTTGTGACAAACTTTTTTTTCTTTCAAATCTTTGACAAACTCTTTGTGTAAACTATTTATTACTGAAATGTTTTTTTTATCGTAAAATAAATATATTGATAATATTGTATTTTATTAATCAATATTGATACCTGCCAAAAATCTATACCTGGTATATTTGATTAAGTAACTTGTGCAAACTGACGACTACCTATCTAATTTAATAATTATTTTTGTTATCTATAAGTATAATTAAAAATCAATTTACTTAAATCATCGACAATAATATAAATGTTATTAAGTTAAGTTGCGATTTAATAGTCACTTGAATTTTTACCTATTTATAAAAAAAATATATACATATTATTTTAAATAATTTTTAAAATCAAAATTTGTATGCAATTTATATTCAAATATTTAACATTAAAAATTATTTTAAAACAATTATTATTATTTTACAAACCAATTGGCAAACGAAAAAAAGTTTTAAAGTTTTTGAAATTAAATATTTAAAATTGCAATGAATTACCATTCAGGCAACACAGCGTTGGGCAAAAGTCAATCATTTAATCGTAACCGTCGGGTATCGGACAGTATATATCGGCCTAACTTTTACCGACAACGGAGTCAAAGTAGTGGCGCTTGTTTTCCCGATCTGACTATCACTACAATACATGAAGATATTGTAGAAGAAGTGGTCCCTAAAGATGAACGCGAAATAGTTATTCATGTGATTAGACGCAAGAGTATTGGCACAGATAATGATAATATGAATGGTAACGCTTGTTCAGGTCCTAATGGTGACGGTACGTGTCCTAACGGCGGTATTTGTCCAATGACTCACGTGGACGAGATTGTGGCCACCGCTACGCCTAGTATTATACGTAAAAATAGTTATACAAATGAACTAATCATAAGCATACCGGTCCTCATCGACGATAACAGTTCAATCAAAAATGCAAAATTCAAAGAAGCATTCAATGATAATGACCCGCCATTTCCCGATCAGGAGCCTGAAATGCAATCTTCGTGGACAGTATTAAAACAAATGTTAATACCGTTTCTCATCGCCGGTATTGGATCAGTTGGCGCCGGTATTGTGTTAAACGATGTACAACATCAGCCAGCTTTTTTAGCCATACCACAATTGATCATAATGGTGCCGTCATTTTTGGGTCTTATTGGTAACATTGAGACCACTCTGGCCTCACGACTGTCCACTCACGCCAATTTAGGTACTTTAGATGTGTTTGGTCAGCTCAAGTCAATGATAATTGGCAACGCATCGGTAGTGCTATGTCAGGCGTCTACGGTTGGCCTTTTTGCCGCCTTAGCATCGCTCGGTATATCTTATGTCAAGTCATCCAAAGACACTGATCTAGACATTGGATCACTTATACTGTTACTATGTGCCAGTTCAGTCAGCACCAGTGTCTTAGCCAATTGTATCCTGGCCACTGCCATTAGCGCCGTCATTATTATAGCCCGTAAAGTCAATATTAATCCAGGTAATTATTTGTTTAAATATTTAATCATTAAATATAAATTTTACACTTTGTATCAATTGTTTTCGCAATTAATGTCATTTGATGGGTGACATCAATGGATAATTTTTTGATAAATTTAAAATTTGATATTTTTAAAGTGTTTGAGATAATTAATTAATTTTTATAATTAATTTTTATAATGTTTTGTTATTTTAATTTTTATCAAGTTATATAATAAGTTTATTTTAAGTAACATTTTTCATACATATTAACGCATTTCATATGAATTTTGTTAATTTTTTATCAAATTATTAGATTATATCTTATTAAAAGACTTATTATTATTATTTATAATAGTGTTTTGACATTTAATTGTGATTATTATAAGGACTTTTGTGTGCCTAGATCAGTTTCTACTTTAAGATAATTGCTAAACAAGTGATTAAAACTTATATTAAATATACAAATTTTGTATATTTTATATAAATTATCCGTGATATTTTACTGCTAATTAGTTGTTTGCACAATTAAAAACAAGTAGTTAATTATTATTTAGCTTAAACTTTAAGCCTTAAAGTTAATGCATAATAAATTTAACCTGATAAATATTATCTCTATTCAGTATTATATATTCATAATTATATATGAATAAGAAATTACCAAGGAAAATTGATATTTTAAAAATAATCAAATAATATATTCTAATTTAATTGATTTTATAAAAATAATTGTTTTGATATTTAATATAAACATTATATACACATATTAAATATAATAAATCACTTGATATGATTTAAATGGCATAAAAATTAATTTTATAATTTTTTCAAATTAAATAAAATATATTTATTTGACATTTATATTGATATTTACTAAAACACGTAAATTTCTAATTACAATTATCTTTCAATTACATTTTTTATTTATATTTAATTTATAACATGAGATATTGACAATAGCGTTAAAATTAGTTTGAAATTATAATCAACTTTTAATTGAAGGCTAAATACAGACTGGGTACTTTTGGGTACAATGTACCAATTCAATTGTACTTTAAATGTTTTAAAACTTTTATTAAGTATTAAGTATCTTGGTAGTTTTTAGACTAGACAGTACTTCTTTTTTATTTATTGTGTTAACTGTCTATAAATTTTATTACCAAATTGATTTGGCATGATTTTCAAACAATTAAAAGTAATACAAATAAAGTACTAATAAATAACTATATAACTAATTTTGTATCGTTAACCAATTATAAATAGTATTTAAAAATAAATTATTTATATTTTAATCATCAAATTATATTAAATAAATTTATTTATTACAAAATATAAAACATTTCAAATTAAAACTAATACTTTACAATAGTTTTCTAAACTTTTAATTAGTATATTTTTTAAAACTTGTAACTAAACAATTGAAATGACTTACAGATAATATCGCGACACCAATTGCGGCGTCAATGGGCGACGTCTGTACGATATCCATACTGGCGGTCATCAGTGACTTCCTATACAAACGGTCACTGGAGGGCCAGTTATGGATAGCCATTGTAATACTGGTCGGTATACTAATGTTTGCTCCCATTACTGGTTACATCGCCCGTCGTAACAGCTACACCCGATCAGTCATATTGACCGGTTGGACACCCATATTAGGAGCCGTTATCATTGAACAACCGGGTGGTCTGGTTATGGAAAATGCTTTTGACAAATACGATGTCATGTCTACCTTTCAGCCATTAGTTAATGGTATGAATATTTTGAATCAAATATCTTATAATAAAAATCTTATTATTAAAAGTTTATTAAAAATTTTAAAAAATTAAATTTTGAATTTAATATTTTTCTAAATTGGTATAACAAACAAATCTAATACTGTAATAGTTTTCAATTTTTAATATATATATATAAATTTATGAAAAGTAATGTCTTTAATTGAATTAAACAAATTAATTAGTTATATTGAAAACAATAATAATTTATTAATTTATTTTTACAGGAATTGGCAGTAATTTAGTAGGCATTCAGACGAGTCGGTTGTCGACATTTCTACACCAAACGTCTCCCAAAGGAAAACTGCCGAAAAGCAATCCTCGGGCCTGTGTTCAGCCATTTGCAACATTCATCGGCAGAGGTATTGATTAACTAAATATAAATAAATTTTGTAAAATTAATTTAAATGAATTTCTAGATGTACACTCTCGTATGGCTCGTCTACTATTGGGCATAACTGTACCGGCTCATTTTTTCTACTTATTAATCATACGATATTGGCAAAATAATTTTATATTCACAGTACCATTTGTGATGTCCTATATGCTAGCCGTACTAATTCAAATAGCCATGCTACTATATCTGGCTTACGTATCGGTACTGTGGGCCTGGAAACGACACATTAATCCGGACAACTCGGCCATACCGTTTACGTCGGCGTTGGCCGATGTGTTGGGCAACTGTCTAATGGCTGCGGTCTTTACTTTCTTGAATGCCATTAACGATCCCAACGCTATCATTGCCGACAAATCATTCACCACTAACTCGACGTTAACTACTTTTACCAAACTTTTAGACACAACCACTATATCATCGTTTAATTAATTTGATAAATTATGTTTATTTCTTGTATTTATAGTATATTTTTTGGTTAAAAATTGTTATTGTTAAATATATTAATATTAATATATTTTTAAACAATTCATTTTTAATTTAATTAATTATTTTTGTAATTTATTTATTATAAAATATAATTTATTATATTAATGTTATAAATTAAATAATGTAAATATTTATTAATTTTATCTTAAAATAAAAATATCAATTGTATATTTACAAAGTTTTTTTAAATATATAAACTGACCTCGGTAATGAAGAGTTTTGCATTTAAAAAAATATTTATAAAATCTAAAAAAAGTTATCAAAAAGTTGTTCATTAATAAGTTATTGAAATGAAGTTTACAAAACTAATTATAAATTTCTAATTATTATTAAATTATTAAACATTGGCCTCAATTATGGACTAAATTAGTGATATATTTGTGAATATATCTCATCAAACATTATATTTAATAATAATAATAATAATCTTAACATTGGCCTCAATTAGATTACCCAAAAATGCTTAAACACTTTTAGCCCAATCTATGTTATCATTAAATCAATTTATAATTAAATACACATTTAGTTAAAAAATGCTTTCATAACTTTGTCGAGTATTTTATAGTCTCTTCAATACAAGAGAGAGAGAGAGAGAGAGAGAGAGAGAGAGAGAGAGAGAGAGAGAGAGAGAGAGAGAGAGTATCGATGTTATGAAGTTAGCGAGTAATGTGAAGAAATACCTGTAAAATCCTGTAAAAAGATGACAACTTTTAAGCAGTTAATGAGACATTTGATAACAAAAAATAACTAAATATTTGTTGTCCTAAATCTAAAACATCTCGTCAATACTGATATAATCATAATATTTAACTATTAATTCATATTCAAAACACTTACACTTCAATTACAAATCATTAATTAAATATATTTTGATACTTTCATCACAAAACTAATGTAATCTCAATAATATAATTTAGTGGACATAAGCAAAATCATAACCCATAGCTATTAAACCATATCAAATCAATTTAAATCTTGTTTTTTATAAGATTTTATATGAAACCATAATGTTTAACATTGTATACATTTTTCATATATAACCTTAAAATTAAGATTATATTTTTTTGGATGAAAATATTTCTCAATAGAAAAATCACAAAATTTTTTTTTCCGTAAAACAAATGAATATATAATTTTTAAGTTAGCTTTTAGTGATTAAACCCAACTATAAAAGCAATGAAATTTTTTTACAAATATGTCATAAAACTTTTTTTGATATAAAAACTTTTATTTTTATTAATATTTCGCTTAAAAGTTGGGAATATTTCTCTAAAAAATTAAATTATATTTTAGTTTTATTTTTTCAAATTAAAAAAGCCATGTATTCAAAGGTATGGTATTAATAATAGTATACAAACTTTTTAAAAACTTTATATTAATTTTTGTTTTTATACTAATTTTTCTTTACAAACAAAAAACAGTTATTTATTTTAACGTTAATTGCGTTGAACTGTCATTTGATATGTGGCCAATTCCTTGCCAGTCACCAGGGTCTTGTGGGACATAGTAGGATCATTGGCCGCACGGGTCATTTGGTGCAGGGTGGTCACGTAGGTGTTGTAGCTGCCGCACCCGCTTTTACTGGTTTTCGTCATCACGCCATAGCCGCCGCTCCAGCTTTTACTGGTTTCCGTCATCACGCTGTGGCCGCCGCACCGGCCTTTGCTGTGGCCGCTCCGGCCGTCCACGTGGCCGCTCCAGCCGTTCACGTGGCTCACGCGGCACCCGTAGCTTTTGGAGGATTTGGTTTAAGAGCTCACCAATTTGGACATCAAGTTGGCCACGTTCAACATCCCGGACCAGTCACCGCCGCCATCGAAACTAGACGTACTCATCAAGTGATTGATGTGCCCACCAGTCAAGACGTGATCCAACCGTCCACTTTGATTGTTGAGCCCAACGTCTTGCCCGTCAACATTGAGTTCCGATCGCAGTCCAGTCCAGTCAATGTAAGACAAGTGCATATTCCTGGTCAACCCGGTCAACACCAGGCCACACAATCGGAGGAAGAGCCCGACAGATTGGTCCACGAAGTGGTTAAACCCGTTATTCAAGAGGTGCGCGAAACCATTGTGCCCTTCCGTCGCATCACCCAAGAGATCCTACCCGTCCAGGAAGAGATCCAAACAGTGGTGGCCAGAGGTGAACGCCAACAGGTTATCGCTCAGCCCCAAGTGGTCGCCCGACCAGTTGCCGTTGCCCAACAAGTCGCTGTGGCCACACCTGTTGCCGTAGCTCAGCCAGTCCATCAAGTGGCCGTTGCCCATCAAGTGGCTGTCGCTCAGCCAGCTTTCGCTGTGGCCCAACCCGTAGCCGTAGCTCAACCTGCTTTTGCCATCGCTCAGCCCGCTTTTGCTGGCGTAGTCGCTGGTCATGGTGTGGCCACAGGTGGCCTCATTTCAACCGGTATTAACCGATTCGGCGGTCAATTCAACAATGGATTTAACGGCGGATTTGTAAGAGCCACTCGTCTGTAGATGAATATACAACCAATGGTTTTAAATAAATCAAATTGTAATATATTTGCGATTAAATGAATTGTTTTATTGATTTAAATCCCGACATTTACTCAAACAAATTGTGTACAAAATATATTCAAAATTATTGTAAAATATTTTATAAATAAATAAAAATAATAATTATATCAAAACAAAAAATTTCTTTAAATGAACAAAAGTTTACAAATTATACAACAAAATATAAAGCAATATAGTATTTATAAAACAAAATATAATACTAATAAAAATACAATTTTTACATAATTATTTATAATTATATAATAAAATAAAACTTTTTATAAAACTTTTTATAAAACTAAATACAAACTTACAAATCAAATATAACTAATTCAAGCAGTTTTACATAAGTAACCAAAAAATATTTCAAAGTTTATAGGACTTGAATTTGATTTTGCATTGCAAGTTGTGTCAGATAAGTTAGATTAGACCGACAATAGTTTTGGTCAATCTTTGTCAATAGATTTTGCAAAATAATTGGCAAATCTTTTGCCTTACTTTTGAAACGATTCAATTGTTTAGCATTAAAACCACTCAATACGGTTTGAACGGTCAAAACGGCCTCCAATTTCTCGCAAGTGGTGTCCAAAGACAGCGATATATGAATCAACCAATAGGTCAACTGATCGCAAATATGGCTGTAATCACAACCAAATTGTGTCTCAATAACTGCCAACAATTGGCAAATCTTTTCAACTAATGAAATGACATCTTTGCACATATTTCTAGCGTAACTCTTATGAGCCATAATTGCCATCAAATTTATTATCAATTGATAGCCAATACCCTCGAAAAGGCAGAGCTTCTCATTGATTTCCAGTTTATTAAAAACTGCATTCATTACCTGTAAAGTTTTGAAGACTACCGATTCATTAGGGTTTCTCATCGACGCTAACAATGATGGTCTGAATGAGTTGACTATAGCCAAGATAAGTTGAGTCGAGTTAGCCATACAGACCATGCCATCAATCATATGGAGAACATTGAGGTCCACATGAGGATCGCATCCAAAGAGTTTGCTAATTAAGGGAAACAATTGCTGGCAAAGAGACATTGTATCGCAACAATCACCGCAAACTTTGTAAAGCATTTGAGATACAAAGTGAGATATAATGGTAAATAACTGTCGAGCGATTGGCGAGATTTCCTTCCCGAAGACAGTGTGCCGTTTGCTGTGACCACCATCTTTGGCCACCGGTTCCACTCTCGATGTCCTCCACTTGATATCGTCAACTCGTTGGATAAGAGCCGTAATTAATAGAGAAATATGGCTTTTAAGATAATGACCGCACTCTTCGTCGCTCATGTGTATCGCATCCAGTATTAAGCCAAAGAGCCGAAGACAACTCGCCATCACTTCATCGTCACCCAAAACACAACTATTGATAATTGTGTTCATCATCTGTGATGCCATTACATTAGCCAGATTGGATGACAATGTCTCGCATATCATCAAGTCGTCAAACATCTTCAATATTTTTATCTGAAAGATTTATTTTTAAAAATTAATAATTTAAATTACTATTAAATTAAATACTTTTAAAGCACAAAAAACAAACCTGTATTTCTTTGGATACATTAGATCCAATGAAAGACATCATTTTGTTAATGAAGTTAATATTCAAATAATGATCCAATTGTTGGTCATTATTATTGTCGATGTCATTGAGCACTGTCTTGACGACTGAGTCAATATATGGCTCGAGTTGTGGTGTTGGTTCACAGGCGAAGACAAAAGCAATAATTTGTGAGTTATTGCCAATAATTGGCAATTGTTGGTCAATATGGTCATCGGCCACCATATCATCAAAGCTACTGTAGCCGTTATCTGACCAGACATCCAGATCAGTCTTGTCTACCTTTAAAAAGCGCCAATTCATCAGATGCTCGTAACGGCAAATCTTTTGCCGCTCCACTCTTGACACATGTCTGTCCGACGAAGACTTCTTCGGCGAGTCTTTACGAGGAGATCCGACAGTAATTTTCATAGTTTTGTTACAAACAAAAACTACAATTTTTTCACAAAAAGACCAAAGTTTTAAAAAGTTTGACGTTTGGAGTCAAAGTGTTGAGCCGTTGGTTTGAGTGATGACTTTTTAAAGCACTGAATGGTATCTCACATTTAATGGATGTAATGAATAATCCACCAAATAATATGCTTATAATTGGTTCTCTCTCTCTCTCTCTCTCTCTCACTCTCTCTCTCTCTCTCTCTCTCT
>JAQIWK010001547.1:0-10218 GCA_034695265.1 Dissorhina ornata
CGGGTTTGAAGTGGACGGCGTTTATAGCGCCCCTATTCCCCGTCGGGTCGATACGGGCACTAACTTAACCCTTGACTTGTATGAGTTTGTGGCCAACGATGACGGCGACGCCCGCGACGAGTCGCCGGCCACTAACGCCCAGGCCGTACAACAATATATTGAGGTTTGATACTTATTTTTAAAAAAATATCTTGTTAGAAATTTTATATTAAACTACAATAATAATATAATTTATAACTTGGAAATGATAAGAAATTAATAATTTAATTTTTTTTACTTAAATAGTTGAATAATTTAATATAGATTAAATATAAAAAAAGCATCCGTATATTTATATAATTAATAAATTAGCATGTTAAAAAATACAATTTTAATTTGTTTGTAATTTGCGTTTGAATTGAATACGATATTCACAAGTTATTGCCCAGGATCAATATTTTGGTTAATAGTATTATAATAATTATTATATTTTCAATAGGTTTGTAAAGTAATGGCAGTTCGTGTGAAACAAGGGTTAGGTTTAAAACAAATGAAATGTAATTTTAATTATAAAAATTGTACCGGAGATGTCATACAAGAGTGGCGTAACTCATCCCAAGAAATTTACCCATTGTTTCATACGTTTGAGACATTGCTTACAAAATTTACAAATGAGACTAACATTGACCACAACAATGACAAAGACATTCAAAAACTGGTGGCCAATGAATTACAAACAATACTAACCGGCGATGACTTTGATATGTCCAAAGATATTGTCAATCAAATTGTCAAAAATGAACGACTCATACGATCAGTAGTGGACATTGTTTGCGAAAGTCATGTGACCAACAAAGACATGAAAATCACCGAAATAAACCTGGTTAATGGTGGTGGACAAGTATTAGCGGCCACCATAGACTCATATATCACACATTATCGTATTGTACCGTTTAATGTTGATTATCAACTGGTTGTCCGGTCACTTGAATCAGTGCCCGACCCGTACCGACACAAATCGGTTGAATGGTCGCCGACAGCCGTTGACGGCACCAATCAATCAGATATACCTATAAAACCGTCCAATTTGTTTGTAGTACGAGATGGCGAACCAGACATATGGCCGCAATTTGATTTGACCAAGCTTATACAAGATTTATATGACTCAATTATAGCCAATGGCTTTTTAATTACAATATTACGCTATAAATATACTGAACCCGAATTGGCATTAGAGTCGGTTAGTGGCCGACCAGTGGCCGATTTGGACGCTCGGCTCAAACAGTGGTTGTTTGTGGCGACGGATACGGGTTTCCGTCAAATTGCCACCAAATTAGATACCATAGGAACGGCTGTTATATTGTTTCGTAAAGTTATAGATCGGCCAACACTACCGGCCACCGATAATATCATTAAAGTGTCGGGTAATAAACTGGATTGGTTTGGGGCCATTCAAAGACAGTTGAAAAAGTACCAAGAGTCTGATAATCAAGTAACAGATACGGTATGGCTAGTGGCCAGCGATAGGTCCGATATTACCGGGTTGGCCGGACTGGTCAACTGTCTTTGTTTAGAACCAGGTGGCGACCATTTCCGGTATGTCTATGACTACGATGTTCAAGATATGAATAAAATTGACTTCAATCGACCACCTTATTCGGACATCTTGGCTAATGACCTGGCTGCAAATGTAATTAAAAATGGCAAAGTGGGTACTTTCAGACACTTGAAATTACCGCACGATTACGATCGATGTCCGACCAGCGCTTATTTTTTAAACCAAGCTCAATCTCATGATTTATCTGGCTTACAATGGTTTGACGCCCGATGTTTGACATTTCCGAAACGGCAATATAATATACACCAAAAATTGGTTGACTTTACTCGGGTTGACGTATACTACTCGGGCATATCGTTTCACGATGTGATGACAGCTACGGGTATTCATTATTTAATTAATTGATTAATTATACTGTATTTTAGTTATTTATTACTAAAGTAAAAAGCTAAATTTATAATATATAATTATAGCATTAAAAAATAATTCTAAATAATTTTAATATTATTAATTTGTGTGACATATAGGTCGTATACCGGGTGGCAGTGCGCAAGGTTATACCGACTGTATATTAGGCTGCGAGTTTGTTGGTCGTCGGGCCGACAGTGGCCATAGGGTAATGGGCTTGGCTCCTGGTCGTACGTTTGCTACGGCTGTGAATGTAGCCATTGACCAAATAACAGCAATTCCCGAACACTGGTCGATGGCCGATGCCGTCACAATATTAAGCACTTATAGTACGCTGTATTACGCGCTCATTAAACGCGCTAATCTTAAAAAGGGTAATTTTAAAATTAATTTTATATTATATATAGATTGATATATATATAAATTACCAAGGTTAATAAAATATTGTTTTGTAGGCGAAAGTGTATTAATACATTCGGCGGCCGGAGGTGTGGGACAGTCAGCGATAAACATGTGCCGACACTACGGGTGCGATATATACGTAACGGTGGGTACGGATGAGAAACGCCAGTTCTTACAGCGCGAGTACGGCATACCCGCTGACCGTATAATGAACTCCCGGGACATCCTATTCAAAGGCAAACTAATGGAGTTGACTAATGGCCGGGGCGTTGATATAGTAATCAACTCATTGTCGGGCAACAAACTGGACGCCAGTTACCGGTGCGTGGCCGACAATGGCCGGTTTGTCGAGCTAGGTCGCTACGACATGGTGCAAAATAAACAGCTTGGTATGTTTGACTTCATACGTAACATACAGTTTATAGGTATTGTTATTGACTATCAATATACGGGTGAATTTTGTCGCGAGTTTTTTGAATGGGTTCACAAAAATTGTACCAATGGTTGCGTAAAACCCTATAATTATACGGTGTTTGAGGCGCGCGATGCCGACAAGGCTTTCCGGTACATGACTACCGGTAAACATATTGGAAAAGTTATGATTAAAATACGCGATGAAGAGTTGCTTGGTGATTTAAATAATAATACAAAGTATCAGCAACAAATTAAGTTTATAAAACCAGCACCTAGTGTGCTAGCTACTTGCAAAACTTATTTTGATCCAAACAAATCGTATATAATTACGGGTGGCCTGGGTGGTTTCGGCATGGAGCTGGTACCCTGGATGGTCGGTATGGGCGCTCGTAAATTTGTGGTCACCTCACGGTCGGGAATTAAAACCGCTTATCAACGTTTTATATACAATAGGTTCAAGGCAGTTTCTGGTTTAATAAAATACTTTTCGACCAATTGGGTGGTGTCTACGGCCGACGGGCTAACTCTTGAGGGCACCCGTGATGTGGTCAGAGAGGCCCAGAAATTAGGCCCAATTGGTGGCGTTTTTCATTTGGCTATTGAGTTAAACGACTTGTTAATGAAAAACCAATCGTATGATAAATTTGTGGCATCTATTGATACTAAACTCAAGATATTAAACAATCTGGATCAAATTACTCGTCAACTTGACTACCCGTTAGACTATTTTGTAGCCTTTTCATCGGTGGCCGCCGGTAAAGGTAATGTCGGCCAAACAAACTACGCTTACGGCAACTCTGGCTGCGAAAGACTGTGCGAACGCCGCCGTCGGGACGGTCTCCACGCGCTGGCCGTACAGTACGGGCCCATTGGCGATGTGGGCGTAATGGTCACCACTGACCAAATCCTGGCCATGTCTACGTTGCGTAAACAGCGTATTAACTCATGTTGCGATGTGCTTGATAAATTATTGGCTATACAACAACCAGTGGTCACATCTCATGTATGTTTATAATTATCATTGAAATGGCATAGACTAACTTATACCCTAAATACTGTTATATAAACTGTAAAATAATAATGTATACTAATTTATTAAAATTCTATGTTATAATTTAGTTATATAACGGTCGATAAAATGCTTAACTTTTTATTTGTATTACTATAAAATTTTTAAAAATAATGTTCAAAATGATCAGGTTAAGGCGGATAAACAGCGCGAGTCGGGTACACGGGAAAAGCGGGTTGTGGGCGAATTGTGGAGGGCACTAGGCATTGACCCTGATAACACACCCGATCACATGTCTTTGGGCGAAATTGGTTTGGAGTCAATGTTTGCCGTAGAGTTTCAGCAAGAGTTGGAAAGGGAAGGCAATATGAGGGTCAGTTTGAATCACGTTAAGGGCATCACTATTGGTATGTTAAAAGCCTACCAAAAAGGCAACGTATTGGTCATCAAGGATTATATGGATGCTATTAATCGTGCCAGAGCTGGCTTATTGAAACACAAATTTATTATACCAACCGAAACTCATACTAAACTAAACGGTATAACAACTGGAAAACCGGTATATTTTATGCCAACACTAACGTTGAACACCGAAACACTGGTAGACTTAGCTTCACATTTGTCCCGACCAGCCATAGCACTAAATTGGACTCAATCGGTAAGCCAACTGACCTCGCTCAAACTAGTGGCTAAATATTACGTAGATTTGTTGGGCAAACTGCAGCCCCGGGGCAAGTATGACGTGGTGGGCTATTTAGACATGGCCATTGTTTGCGCTAAATTGTTGGTCACCGGTCGGGCCGATAAGGCAGTTATTATAGACGTAATGGGCGATAAGGCAGCAAATTTTACTAATCAGCCTGGTCAAGTGAACGATGAGGCACTACTGGAAATGTTAATTGGGTCGATGGCTGTCGAGATGCCTGCAGTTGTCAGGGATAAAATAAACCGGGCCATTCAAAAAGAGCCGGATATTTTTAGCCGACTAAGAGTGTTGGCCAACGAGTTGGTAGACTTTGGCGGTAAAGGTATGGTCGCCGCCGACGCCGAAGTCATTATGAATGTAATGCTCGGACGACTGCGGGCTCTAAACGAGTATGTGTTGAGTAAACGGCAAAAGTTTGGTCAATCCATGCGTTTAATGGTTGGCAAAAAGTGGGTGAAACGTACGGGTCGTTTAGTGTTGATTAAGCCGTTTAGATTTGACTCGACCGATGACCCTGATGCTTTGATTCAAAAGTCACGTGAAACTTATCTATTGCCCAGCGATGAGCAGGTTTGTTTTTTTTGATTATTTTATTAATAATATAAATAATTTATTAAATAATTTATTTTTATCAAAAATATATTTAAATTATTTTGATCAGGATGGTAACAATAATATCAAGATTGAAAGCGTGGACACCAGCGCCTCACCGTTGGACTTAATGGCCACCGAAATAATGGATAAAATTATCAAGGCACTAAATTAGTTTATCAAAATATATTTGAAATTTATTTTGCAAGTTATAAATTGCTATAATTAAAAACACATAAAATTTTTAACAGTATATAAAAATTTAATAATATATCTATAAATTATAAATAATAATTTTAAATTTTTTAAAAATTTAATAAAATATTTTATATAAAATATAAACTATATCTTATCAAATTATATAATATAATACTTTGGAAATTTTATTTACTTGATTACTAAAATTATTATTTCCTCAATTAACAACATGATCATTTTATACACCATGTAGGCCATACACCATAAAGAGTATAGTTTATTTGTATTTTACAAAATAATATAACTAACTAGGTGTAAATATTTACTGATAAAGTAAGGACCAGGGTGTAGTGGTCAAGTGATTACGAGTGTAACTCACACTGTATAGGTATTGGAGTAAGTTATAAAGTTATAAAATATAATTCATTAAGTCCCAATATTAATTAAGCAATTAATTTATGAATATAAAATAAATATTTATATTTCTATAAGAGACGAGCTGGATCATGTGACTACGGTGGCTTTAGATGTGCTTGCTATCTTTAGTAGTTGCCATCTTAAATTGAAAAAAACATTATTAAATTTATTTACTATGTTTGTAATGTTTATATTTTAATTTAATGATTAATTTTTATTTATTAATTTATTAAATTATTATCACAAATAAAATTATGGTAAATTTAAATTAAAATATTACTAAAATTTTTGTAAATTATAACTGGTATGGTATAAAAGTTTATTAATTAGATAACTGTCCCTTAATTAGCTTGGTATTTATTATTTTTAAATTTAACACTTTTGTAACTAACAAGTTATATTATATTTAATTATTTAACTTATAAATATAAGTGTTAGATAAACTTAAAATATATATAATTATTATTTTATGTTATAGCGCATAATAATTATAAAACTATATCTAATCATTACTAAAATTACTTTCACATTAATAACCATAAAAATAATTATATAATCAATTTAAAAATCTTTTATTAATTAAATAATAAATTTTATGTTTGACTAAAAAGTATACACTTTTTTATATAATACAATAATATAATTTATATTAGCAAGTTTATTTAGATTAAAAATTAATGTTTGGACAATGTTTATTATAAAAACTATGTTTAATTTAAATATACAAATTATTTTATTAGCTTTATGTGTATGTATATCTAGCAAGGAGCTGGGTAAATTTTCAAAAGGTTTGTGGGTATAATTATTATATAATAATATTTTATATGTTGTATATAAATATGTTATAATATATTAAGTAAATTTATAACGATGTTTTTTGTTTTATAAAAAAAATTAAGAAACATTTAATCAAGTAAAATCTACAACAAAATTGCCCAATACAATTATTTCAACACCATCTATGCCTGATAAATATAATAATCAAGCACTTTATTACTCGATACCATTTTTAGTTATTATTTTAGTTGTAATCACAGTATTAATAATTAAATATATAAAACGTTATCACAATTTACCATCTAATAGTAAAATTAATGTTGAGTATACATTACCAAGTTTAGAAAATTTACATTTATCTCACCAAGGCTTGGATAAATTGAACATATGCATTGAGACAGACCAAGCTGAGTTAGACATAAGCCGGGATGAGTTAGACGTAGGCCGGGATGAGTTAGACACAGGTCTAGATAGAGGCCTGGATGAGTTAGATTTGGTTATTTGTCCAAGTGAAAAATTTAATACACAATTTATAACTGAATTAATTGGCCATGGAGCATATGGTATGGTTTACAAAGCTATTGATAAAATTACAAATCAACTATGGGCAATTAAACAGACAAGCCTAAGTAAAATAATTATATATTTATAAAGAATTTAGTAATAATAATTTTTTATATTATTTAATTTATAAAGATACTAAAGCCATAAATGAATTACAAATGTTATCATATGTGCAAGGAGAATTTGTGGTAAAATGTGATTCATTTTGGTCCGAAAAGACAAACTTGTTTATCCAAATGGAATATTGCCCTGTTACTTTAGAAACTATTTTAAAATTACGCCTAGATGCATTTCAACGACAATGTCACCAATTTATGGGTTTAGTCGAGTATTTTATTTTTGCGGAAATTTTCCGGGAACTTCTCGAAGCTGTCAACTATTTACACACATTACCAAGACCAGTCATGCATCGCGATTTAAAACCACATAATATCCTCATAACACTGGACAATGGCCAGCCTAATAGATTTATTAAACTATGTGATTTTGGTCTAGCTAGTTATCATGATCCTAGCCAAGAAAGTCACTCAATTGGTGTTGGGTCACCCCATTTTATGGCTCACGAGGCCTATACTGCACATTATAATACAAAAGTTGATATTTATAGTTTAAGTGTAATTGGGCGACAATTGTTTGAAATAGATTTGGAATCGTAAGTTACTTGAAGTAATTTCTTGAAATTTACAACATTAACATTTTGTATTTTTTTAGATCAAAATCAGGCAAAAATCCTTATATAAAATGTGTTGAAATATTATACAAATTATTTGATGAGATGATAAATTATCAGTACAACGATAGGCCTGATTGTAAACTTATTTTGTCTAATGTTCACAAATGGACATTGGATATAAGCATGGTTAAATCTGACCCGAGTTTTGAATCAACATGGCAACATTTAGAAAATTGTTCTAATAATTTTTTTATTATATTTTTGAAATCCAAATTAATTAGTTGCTATACAATTTAATGTACATGTAAATGTTTAATCAGCCATATATTGAAACTTTTTTATTTGTAATTTATTATTTGTAATATATTTGTAATTAAAAAATTTGGTAAATTCCAAAAATATTCATTTATTTCATTTTAGTGTGAAAAATGACGTTGTTTATGATTTGTTTGTATTGATGAGTGAGTTGGCGTTTCCAGCGTTAAACAACGGGAGTGTGAGGTATCTGGAGCGAAGATACGAGTAGAGTCTGTTCCGCGTCGTGGGCAACAGTTGAATGGCGTACTTGCAGTGAAGTAGCGAGTTTGTAATGAGATAGGCTTCGTTTCCAGCGTTGGACAACGAGTGAGTGGCGTATCTGCTGAGGGATAGCGAGTGAGAGGCTTAGGCTCCGTTTCCCTAAGACAACGGCTAAGAGGATCCGCGGATCCGTGGGTCTGCGCTCCTAGCGTTAGGCAGCGGACGAGTGAGTGTGGGGTTGATCCAGTACGGTACACGCTATTGTGGAGGAGATTGATAAACAGGCCAAATAGCTGTCCGGTGTGGGTACCAACAATGAAGGGTTGAGGAGAGTTAGCCAGGACGTGGGCGATAACTCGTTGAGTAGTATTACCAATAGTAAGATTGACGGTAAGGCGGCCGTCGGTTAGAGTTGTGCCATTAGCTTGAATGACATTGATTGCAGTGTTTGGGTTAGGGATGAGGCCAAGTCGGTGCGCTAAAGATGACGACATTATGTTGATTGAACTTCCTGTGTCAACTAAAGCTCTGACCGATTGATTGTTTACCCAAACTGCAATTGTGATTGGATAGTTTACTGACGGCCGCCCAGGATGTTTTCCTGGACGGTGGTATCGGATGAGATACCTTCGGAAACGAGTGTTGCCTCTGGTTGCGGTTGTTGTGTATTGTAATACTGTGGTTGATTCCATGATCCGTTCCTAGGAGCCGAGGATCCGGGGAGCCTAGCCAAGCAACTGAGTTCGGCGGAGCCGCGCATAGCAAGTATCCGCGGAACCACGGAGGCATCCCTTCAGTTAGTACTGCAACGATGTCTTGATCTTGAAGTTTGATTCGGCGAAGAGAACGCATCTTTTCGTCGTAATAGGTTTGAACCGTTTCTGAGCCTTTGAGTGTACGGCGCTGAGCTTCAACAAGCGGGTTGACCACTGCGGGACCAAAGCGTGCGATGAGAGCTTCGCGTACTTGTTGCCATGTGAGAGAATCCATTGTTGGGGCGATATCGGACGCATACCAGTTGAGAGCATCGTCGAGAAGATATAGCATGAGTTTTTTGATACGTTTGGCATCTGTTAGATCATGTGTGGTGACTTCAAATAGATTACACCAAAGATCGGCGCGTATGACAGTCTTGTGTCCTGAGAACTTAGCGAGAGTTTGGCGGTTGCAGGCGGGAAGCTGCGGAGCCGCGGTGGCATCATTCGACTCTGTTGTCGACATGATTGGCCTGACGATAGGGGTACGACCTGATTGTAGGAGAATGGTTGCTGAAGAGGTAGCGGGTGCTGGTGTGGATGATGTGGTGGATCAGCGGAGGTGATCCTGTCGTGACTGCGCCAAAATTGAGACGGCTCTATAGGAGAACTGACTCAAAATAAGTGAAACACAAATATCGCGACAAAACTTAATGTTTATTGAAGTAATGTGAATTAGTGTCTGCATTACATGGAGTTGTGGGGTCTCTTATATAAGGGTAAGGAAAGTAAAGAATTACATTTGTATGTGAGGGACTGGACATCTGGCAAAAGAGTCCAAATAGTTAGGGATTACAGTGCGTGGGAAAGAGTCTAAAGTCGTTACAAAGTAATAAAAGTAAGTCCTAAGAATGTGCTTAATGTCTTAAGAAGCAATTATATCTGTAAAAAGCAATTAAAGGGATCTGTGTGTTAGGATCGCTTCAATATATTATAAAATTAATCAACTAAACACATCAACTTTTGAATGATTTAATTAAACAATTATTTTTAATAGTTGTAACTTTCGATATGTTTATCCAAGCATTTTTCCAAGCATTTTGTAGATGTAATTTTTTATTCACAAAGTATTAACACCAAACTCATTTAATTTTAAACCCTATCATGATATTTCTAATGATAAAATTAAACAAGGTTTGACAGCAAAGCTATACGGATGCACATTATAAGAAACGTACTAAAGAAAGCTAGTATTGTTATAATTTTAAAAATTAAAAGCATTTTTAGCATTTTCACTGAAAATTTTGA
>JAQIWK010001548.1:0-10215 GCA_034695265.1 Dissorhina ornata
TAATGTTTTTTATATATATTTAATTTCATTGTTGATAAACCAAATTAAAAGTCTAATTGTATGCGCGGCCTATCCTCTGGCACTTTCCCTTACCTTTTATTATAAAATTGCCTTTTTTTGAGCCAACATTCCTCCCAGACTTGTGTCATAACCACCTTTTCAAACAACAAATTTAAATTAATTTTTCAATTTATACCGTTTTTTTCCTAATTGAAGCCAAATATTTAACAACACATTTAATATTGTGGTATTATTTTGTATAAAAACACAAATCAATGCCATATTTGTATCATAAATCATGACAATAAATAAAATATATATTTATTTTTTTAAACGTGAAAATTAATGATTAACTTTTAACGCCAAACCATTTATAAACTGATTATGTAATGTCTTTAAATATAATAATATGTTTGATTTGACAAAGATATTAATTGATTATTAATCTTGCTATGATATTATTGTTATTTGGTTTTTTTTGTTGGGCAGACAAATGTATTTTTGATTACTCACATAAGCAACAAAAAAATTATCTATATTTATAATATTGTCTAGCTAGTTATTTAGTCTGTGATAAAACAGCAAGTTTATTATTATACCATTATCTGGTGAATTAGCTAATAATTAGGATCATATTGTAAGGCATTTTTCAATCAAGACATGTATTCATATTTGTACTTGCTTATTGAAAAACACTTTTGTAATAATAATTATAATCCTACTCATAGTCTCAATGAAAGTAAGTTTGTATAAATCAAATACAATGTAATATATTGTACTCATACTTAACAATATTAGGCTAATATGATATCCATATATACAAGTATTCAAAAAAACAACAAGATGATTGATTACATTGAATATACATTTTTGTCTATTAAAATATATCATAATTATTAGGCTTTAAGTGCTATACTTATCGGCTTATCTGTAATTACATGAATGGATGAGACATTTGGATGGAAAGGGTGGCCGAGAAAAAAACAAACAAACAAACAAAATAATAAAACAAATAGAGATTAAAATTATTATTTCATGTTTTTGTTTCATATTTTGTGCCTAATTTGCAATTAAATTACTCATAAAATGCATATAATTTATTCACTTTATTCATCAAAATGTTATACAAAAACAATACAAACACAAAAAGGTTAGGAATATGAGAGGAATTTTGTGATTAAAAAAATTTCAATTTTAATAATAATAATAATAAATCTCTTAACGATTGGTAACACAAAAAATAAATTAATGCCTCAAAAACAGTATTTTATTTGATATTTGATTTTATTTTCACTTTTGCTGATAAGAAATGTGTTAAAAAAATTATATATTATGTCAGAAAAATAATGCCAAACAATAAACAATTGAAAAGCAAAACTTGTTTATTGATATTATATATTACTATACTATAGATAAAAATCGGTAAAAATTTATTTTAACTATAATACATAAAAAATATATTATATCTAACAGGTAGATAGATATATACTATAACTTATAACTTGCTTTTATATATCAAAATATTATTATACAATAATATATTAAACCGATATTTGGGTCATAACCTCAAAGAGAGTGTGGCTTTTATTTTGGGAAAAAACTTTTGTCGTAAGAAAAGACTTTAGTTTTTGAAAAATTTTATTTTGTATTTTATTTAATGACAAAAACTATGCGAAGACTATAACAATAAAACAAAAATATATTACAAAATTTATACAAAAATCAGATTTCATTTCAAGTATATATTTTTTATAAAAATTTATTATAACTATTATTATTACTATACTATTGCCGGTAACCAGTAATTTAAGTTTTATTTTATTTTCTTATAGTATTTTTTATTATTTTTTGGATTTTGATGGAAAGTAAACCAAAAATTATAACTTATTTTATAATTTAAATGTCATTCAAACAAAACTGAGTCTTAAAATCAGTTCAAAATTTTTGTTATTTTTTAATAAAAAATGTTTTTAAAATCATAGCTTTAGTCACGAAATGTGTATAAATGTGGAGGACTTTTGTGATACAATAGTTTGAGTAACTTTTACTTAATTAAAGTTTATTTTTCAGACACAATATAATTATTATTATATTATACTTATATTTATTGTATACAACATTTTCAGTGACAAATCATGTCTTTGTTGTGTCTTTTTATTTGATACAAATAAAACATGAAGACATGATTTTCTAGTATGTAATTGTCATCACAAACATTGAAATTTGTATCAAAAGGCAAAACTAATTAGACTAACAATAAGTGTTTTCTCACATATTTAATGTAATTTTAAATGAATTAATTTAATAATTTTATTTTTTTCAACTAATTAAGTGTATATATTATAAATTATATATAAAATCATAGCAAATGAAGACCAAAAAACCTATTATTGTTGACCCCTTTTGTATACTATTATCATATATAATATAATACCTATTCTTGCGATGAGAGTTTGAGTCAACAATTTATTAAATCCATAAATTAATTCAAATATATTTTAATTACTTTTATATTATAATAAAAACAACATTTTTGGATAAAATATTTGGAAAAAATCTAAATTTTAAACTTTTTTTAATTAAATAAAAACAATCTTTAAATATGTGAATTTTGGTTTAAAAAACTTGGTTTTAAAACACTTTTGAATTAATTTTTGTAAAACTACTATTAATCATAAAATTACTGTATATTTTATTTAATATAAAAAATAAATACTTTTTATGAAAAACAGGTAAAAAATTTTCAAGAAATTTCAACTTAAATTTGTCGTAAAAATTCAGACCATTTTTTTGCCCACAAAATAAAACACCTGTATATATATAAAACAGATATATAAATCAAACATTTTTATTATTGTAAGTTTTTATTTTATAAAATAATTATAATATACTAACTGATAGTCGTCTATAACTTATTGATGTATCAAATAAATAGGTTAAACAAAACCTAAGGAGGTATACATAGAGAGAGAAAAAATTGGTGTAATTTTTTATAATACAAAACAATTGAGTGAATCGTTTTGAGAGTCAGTCCGATAAGACATATAAAAAAGTAGTGAAAAATCTATTTTGAATGAGTAGTTCATAAAACTTTGAACAAAACATAATTATTATTATTTACTTTTGTTTTGAAATTGAAATACTACTCAATAAATAAATATATTTATGTATATAAAAAAACCATCTACCTGTTTTAAAATAAATATATATAGTTTAAAACATTTAATTTTCAATCACGATATAACCATAAAAGAAGCTTGGCTAATTGATTTTTATTTGTAGTTATATGGCTATAAATTACTGTTTTTAAATTATAATTAAATCGGAATTTAAACCTAATTTTTTGAATACAATAATATACAAATCAATTATAGTTTTATTTGAAACAAAAACTTTTAATTAAATCCTTAAATCACGCAATTGTTTTGTGTCTAAAAATTTAAAAAAAAAAACAAAACTATAATTATTATAAATTTAAAAGTAGTTTTTGGTCCAATTTATATTGATTTATATGAAATATATACACAATTAACTAATTATTTTTTAAATGCATAATAAAAATAAATACAATTAAATATGCGTTTTTTATATTTATATCATTTTAATGGCTAGTACATAAATTTTAAAATAATTAAGTTTATTTTAAGATTTATATAATTTTGGTTTGAAATAAAAGTTGATTTTTTAATTTATTTATATACAATTAATACACCTTTGATTACATGATATATAAAATTATGGCAAATAATTTATTTTTGTATACAAAACATTAATAAAATTTATAATTAACTTTTGGTATTAAATAAAGATTTGAGATTAAAAGTAATTTATCAAAATAATAATAATAATAATTGTGTTTAAAATTATAAATATCCGATTAAAAGCATTTAAATATATAAATATTTTACATTTGCCTGAAAACAGACTTTCATTTATTTTTTTAGGGCAAATGAAAGTATAAAAAAATAAATAATTTAAAAACTAAAGTAATTTACACTTAAAAACACTTACTATTTAAACACAATGAGAGACAGAATAGCAGCAAAAAAATATATTAAAAATTAAAACAACTTTTAATTTTTTAAAATTTTAAAGTGTTTTTAAAGTTAAAAAAAATTAAGTAATTTTGTTTAAAATATTTTGTGTAAAAAACATTATAAATCACCAAAACTTAAGCAAAACTCAAAACACGTTTTTGTTGGGAAAAATAAATTTAAATAAGGAATTGAAATTAAAAATAATTTTTAAAAACTAAAACCAAATTATTATTTAATATAATTTACAATACAAACCCAATATAATGGTTAGAAATTAAAGAAACGAGAATCTAATTAAAATATAATAATATTATTATAAGTTTTACTTAACTTTAATAGTATTATAATTTAAATTCAAATAATGTACTCAAAAAAACATGTATAGCCAATGACCACCAAATTATTTAAATTAGTTTTAAATAATAATAATATAATAATAATAAATTCAATTCAATGTAAGTCAGGGCTAGACTCGTAATTATATATCTGTAAACTTTTTTTACACTTACTATCAGTGATAATATATAATAACAAAACAAAAAGGTTTTATTATTCAAACAAAAAAAATATATTTTAAATAAAATCCATAAATTTTAAATTCAATACAAATTATTACAAATTCCTTAAACCACCCTATTTTTCAACAAGCAAAATTTTTAAAAATAATAAAATAGGTTCAAGTATGTATTGTATTGTTTGAATACTAAATTATATTTTTATTTTTTATTATTATCACAATATATTATTTATTTTATTGCTATTCTAAAACGCCTAATGGTTTTGGTTGAGTGACTATTAAATAGTAATAATTATTATTTATATAATGTTAAAAAAAACTCATTTAATTAATCTATTAATAAGATTTATATTTATTTATTTTTTTCATTTATTATATAAATCAAAATATACATTGAAAACAAAAACAAAAAATTAATTGATAGCCAAACAAATTAATTAATATTTTTTCCTGATATTTATTACTTTTATATAAGAAATAAATATTTTTCAATATATAAAAAAAACTTTTTTTATACAGATGATTAACCCGTTTATTAATAATAATCTTTGAATTTGATCTAAAAGTTTTTTGAGCCATCATTTAGATGTAAGTATTGATTAAATAATAATTTTGTACTAAAAAAACTACATCTAATATACAATGTATTTGTTGGCAAAAAATATTTATTATTAATATATAAATTATATAATACATAAAAGGTAATGAACAAACTTGTTAAGTGAAGCCCCTGTAGATAACAACAATATATACAACATAGATATTATTAAATAATGTATCTTGTACAATATATAATCATATATTTTATATAGTATATTTAGTTGAATCCATTGTTAACCCAATAACATAAATAATTGTCTTATTATTGTATGGCATTAAGGGCTGGCATACCAAACGCCATATAACAATGGGATTATGTCTAACACTTGTTTGAAATTTTGATTTCAAAAAACTTTTTTATTGATATAAAGCAACAAATATTTTATTATTATTTGCATTAAACTATTTTTTGATTGCAAATAAAATTTATATTTCGTTTAATAAAATAAAGAAAAATATTATTTATTTAATAATAAAACAAAACAATAAGTAAAACTAAATAAAACTAAATACCAAATACTTTTCAAAAATTTTAATTTGTATTTTGTTTTATGATTTGATTGTATTTTTGTTTTCGCACACGGATTGCAAACACCCTTTGATTATTTTTTAAAAATATAATTAAACGGATGTTTTATAATAATATGTTTTTCATGTTTGATCCGATTTATAGATAACCAATCAATTTGTATATTAAATTTATTTATATATAAAAAATTATATTATTAAATAATTTAATCAAATTATAGAGTATTAAATATTTGAAATAAGTTAGTTAACAAGTTTTTAGTCCTTTTCAATAATTTGATTGACAATTGATTTTGAATGTCAAGCTTAACATGAAAAATATATTACTATTATTATTAATAATATACAAACATATCATGCATTAAATTGATTGCCAATTAGCTCACAAATTATATACTCTATTATTATAATCTTAACATTGATTTTTTATTTATTTTTTAAACCAAAACTAATTATCAAGCAACAAAACAAAATAAAACTGTTACATAAGGATTCATATTTAATATTATATTTTTATATTTCAAAAATATATTTTTAGTTTTCATTTGAAAAGCACCACAAGAATGAGGAAATTGTTTCATTCAAAGCCTTTTTGGTTTTGTTTAACATATCTTTGATATTATTTTTTGAAAAAATATTGATTTTTATCAGATTTGTGTTAATCGTAAAAAGATTTTTGTGTATATATTTTGAATATATTTTTTTTTTAATAAGATTAAAATTAATTTGAAACAATTTTTTTTGTTGCAAACACTTTAATCAGTCAAACAATTTTATTAATAATTTATTTAATATTCAGATAAAGACTTTGCATAAAAATAATAATAAATTTAAAAAATATGTAAAAATAATTACTTTGTTTTTATTTGTAATGAATTTATAATAGTCTTATGTTTAAATTTAAATTTTAAAATAAATTTATAAAACAATTGTTTAACAAGTAAGCAAAACTAACAAAATAAATAATTATTATTTATATTATCATTTAAATTTATAAATATACATAATATAAACACTTTGTGTATTGTATTTAATAAAGTAATAATAAATTAAATAAAACTAAAATTATAATAATAATAATAATAATAATAACAAATGTTTTTATATATTAATATAACTATTATATAACTACTACTGTAATCGTCATTATAACTAATAATTATGTTTCATATTTAGCTCATTTACTAAACAACTAAAATGTTATATAAATTATAATTAAATATTTTATATATATATTTCATATATAATTAGAATATCTGTTATAAATATCTTAATGTTTTTATGTTTTGTTTTATCAAAACTTTTTTATTTGTTTTCAGACTAACTATAGGGTTGTCTCGCAAAAGAAAAAACCCATTGAATTGGATGTAAAGGTAATTAAACTACTAATGAAATTAATTATTTATTTGATAAGAAATGACTTTATATTTTCTTATAATAATAATAATATTAATGATAATAACAAACACCGCAAACATGTATATAATAGTAAAAAGGCTGTCATTGATATTGAACTTAAAGTTAATGAAAATAAAAATTTTATTATAAGAAAAAAAAACTTTTATATAATATATATTACAAAAGTTAATCGATTTTTGTTTGAGACATCAGTTAAATACCCAAAAACTAAACTAAAAATCCAGATTTGGTTCACAAACGTCTTGTTTATTGTATATGTTATGTTTCAAATGTTGTGTTTAAAAACTTAATTAAGTATTTTATAATATAGTAAGTAAGTTTTACAAAAATAAAAAGTTAACTTGTTAGGACTTGTCAAATAAGTATATATTTTTAAATCTTGTTTTGAAAAAAATGTTTAGTTTTAAAAAAATAGTTTTTTTTTATAAAAATTAAAACTAAACTAAACGGAGCACTCAATTGACGGATTGACCCGATTTTCTCACTAAATAATGTCGTCGGAGACGATCTGTTTGTCAAATAATGAAAATATATTATTAAAAATTGTTTTATCTTTTATTTTTTGGGTTTGTGTTGTATATTCAGTCATGTCTTGAAAATTGTATTATTATTAGTAAGTAGTAGTACTCATTGATTGTCACAAATAATAAGATAATAATAATATATATGCGTGAGCTTTGAAGTGAAAAAATGTATCATTAAATACCCCCAAAAATATATTATTATATTTAAGATACTAATGGTTTTGAATAAAGTAGTCATTGGAGTAGTAGTTAGTTATTATTATTATTATTTTATTATTATATATTGAATTGAGTGTCAAATTTTAAAATAAAAGGTTAGGTCTAGTTTTGTATCTAAAATTTGTTTTTTTGCTACCATTTATTTATTGCTACTTTTTCACACTCTGTATGATATTATATATATTATATATTTTTTGGTCTATAATTATTTGTCACTATTTAGTATTTTATATCTCTTTTGACTTGAAATCTTCAGTATATTTGACTGAAAAATCAACAAAAAATATAATAATAAATAAAAAGTTTTTCTTTCACGACATTTATATATAGTTAGAGTCAAACAAATACTATAACATATAATCAAAAGAGTGTCAAAATTCATTGTATTTTTGAAAATATATTTTAACCAAAAAATAAAACTTTAAAAAATACATTTATTTTTTCTTATTGTGTATTGTATTTCAGGTATTGTTTGGTTTGATTGAAAAGTAAATCAACAAATAATTCATTGATAAGTATCCGATCAATACAAGTAGAGTCGGATTTTTCGTATAGTTTTATGATTTTTGTTGTTTAAAAACAAAATATTTTTTGGTTTCAATCAAATAAAAACCACACAAACCATTGGTCACATAATTTATTTTTCAAAAAATATAATACAAAACAAAATATTATTGTATTGTTATACTTCATCGCATCTCAATTGATATAATACTTATACCTTTTATTTCTTTTAAATCCTAAAAACTGACTTTTTCTCACTTTTTTAACATATTTTCAACACAAAAAAAAGCAATTTTTTCATTCATTTCAATTCAAACTTCAACCAACTATTACAACCATACATATGGGTTAATACAACGGTTGAAAATTAATTACCAATTGAATAAATTTAAAACACTATATAACATTAAATGCTCATTTGATTAACACACATGTGAATAACAATTTAATTTTGTTTAACATTTTACTTAATTGAATAAACTTTTGTTTTTTAGGGCCGATCCTCTGATGATTGCTTTTTGCATAAAATTATTTTATTTCAGTTTAAAAAATCATTTTTTAATTAACATATAATTATGAAATTTTGTTTTTAAACAAAAAAAATATTTAACTAAAGGCTCAGTTGGCTTGACTTGACTTTGCCTTTTCGTGCGTTTAATGAAAAATCTAAGTCAAAGTATATGACAGAGAAAAGTCAGCGATAGTTGACAAATACAATGGCTGTTTAGCAATCAAATGTGACCATCAATTCAATACATGGTATATAAAAGTGTTTTGTTGGATGAGATGACCCTTTATATTGATGTCATTGTGATGAAGACAATTGACTTGACTTTATATATGATATGAAAACATTATAAATGATATTTAATAACTATAATCTGTATAACGTGTCAGATATAGTTTAGCCACAAACCACTAAACTTTGCACCAATTAACATGATTTTAGGCCCTAAATTACCTGAACTTATAAAATATAATAATAATAAAATATATTTAATGCATCCTTAAATGAGTTTATAAAGTTTATGTCATTATTGTTATTAACAAAACAAAAAAGTACAATATAATACAATTACAAGTTAAAAGTTTATAATTAATTTAACTCGTCAAATATATTTAAATTTATAACTTTTTTTTGAATAAATTATAATATTTTTAAGATTTTATCTCTCATGTCAATCATCAGGGTATATATTTTTGTGCTATAATTAAAGATATTTTATTACATAAATCAAGAGACAATAACTTCTTGAATAGATGTCCTAATATGGGATATAAATGTCAAATACATTATAAATATAATTATTATTTACAACAAACTTTTTGACACGAAGACAATTACTTCACTTTTATATTGTGTTTCAAATAAAAGTTTTTGAAAAACATTTGACATAAACTGAAATTAATTTTATAATGGTGTCGATGACAGTGTCTATTAAATTAACTTATCGTATCTGTAAATATATAATATATTACACTTTTTGAATAGTTATTTAAAAAAAGTATATGTTTTTCCCTATCATTGAAAATATCATAATTGTATTGTGAATTAAAACTTCACTTTTTTTGAAACATCAAAATATAAGATAACATTTTGTTTTGAAATTTATTTTTTATTTGTATTATTATTATTACAAACACATAAAATAGTTTTTATAATTAAATTATTGTGTGTGATATACTAGAAAATAATAAATAAATAAATTGTTAAAAAATAAACAAATAAAAGATAATAATTATAATAAAACACGAAACTTGGTTTGATTTCCCAATGTATTTATTATTATTTTTAATATAATATATTTGTAAATAAAATTTAATTTTCATAAACATTTCAATTAGTAATTTTTATTTTAGTAAACAT
>JAQIWK010001549.1:0-10215 GCA_034695265.1 Dissorhina ornata
CCCTTAACATCGCTAACACTTTTGATCACTTGTTTTGCATTACTTTTGACATTAAAATTAACGAATTGGCGGTTAGGTCTCAACGTCGGTCTCATTTGTACTGTAGTTTATATATTGTTTGTCATTTCAGCTACACTTGAGATTAATACAAAAATATTGTATATAATGATTAATCATCAATTATCCATAACATTTTTATTATTAAAAAAACAATTTAATTATTATTTTAAATTAATTTCCACTTGATCTCAATGTCTGGATTGTTTGTAGACAAAATAATTATCTTGTTTTATTAATTTATATTTTATATAAAATTTAATAATTTTAAAATTGTTTAATTAGTAAATATACATCGATGACTACTAAACTATCAACATACTTAAATTTTTACATCATATTATTTAAACAATAAAAACTTTCAATTGTTTGTAGAGATAGACAGACAAACAGACAAATTGTCGGTTTATTATATACTGGTGTCAAATATGTTATATGTATTTATCATTAAAATAAAACAAATATGTGTTATTTCAACACATTTATTATATTTAGTATTAAAACAAAATTAATTAACAAAAATAAATAATATGTTATATTTGTCATTTACATTGTCTAATGCATTATTTTTAAATTCAATCAAGTTATAAATTAAATTTAAAATATAATACAGTTGAATTACCACGATAAGAATAAAAATAAACTGACTGTTTATAATACATTAATTAATTAAATACTAGAAAATTAAACAAATGGTGAGATATTTATTTTAATTAATTACTATTATTTATGTTATTACTTTTAATTAAAAAATATTAATTATATTTTAATCAAATAAATAATTAGAAAAATGAGTGAAAATGAATTGAAAGAGAAAGACTTGAAGTGGTCAGAAATAAATGACCATGATACTATTGAATCACTATGGCTTGTTATTGATGACGGGGTGTATGATGTGACTAGTTTTGTGGCCGAACACCCGGGAGGTGCAGATGTTTTACAAGATATGGCTGGTGTTGATGCGAGCAATAACTTCCATGAAGTCGGACACTCAGACGATGCCTTACAGATGATGAAGAAATACAGAATTGGTAGAGCAGTGTATGATTCGCTCGACACTTCTACAACAATCAACGAAACATCCGCTGAATATAAGGAAGGATTTGAATGGTTTCCGTTGTTAACCGGTCTCGCCATTAGTTTTATCTCTTTTATAGTTATTAATTATTACTTTTATAAATAATTATTGTGATTATATTTTATTAGTTAATATTTTATTTAATTGGTTTATCAATGATAGACTTTAGATACATAATAATTACTAATGATGTAAAAATTAGCCATAAACTAAATCCATGTTTGCTTTGTATATTAAAAATAACAATTGAAAAAATATAAAACACATACTATTTGACTAAATTTAGTGAAATTTTAGACATTTTAAAAACTAAAAACTACTAAACCCTTAGACATTTGAAAACACTTTTGACATGAAAAAAAAGAAAACCAAAATAAAACTTTTTGAATTGAATTCATTTTTTACTTTTGTTGAATAATAACCACTCGTTTTGATATGCGATGGAAGTGGTCTACAGAAGGGGAGAGAGAATAACTAAAATTCTTATTCTTTGTGCGAAATCACGAGAAGAATAAGTTTAATATGAAAGGGCTGTACGAGAGAGAGAGAGAGAGAGAGAGAGAGAGAGAGAGAGAGAGAGAGAGAAAGAGAAAGAAAGAAAGAGAGAAAGAGAGAGAGAAAAGAAAGGGAGTGATGTCTTGAGGGAAATGTTCACCAAATTTATTTGGAAGAAAAGGAGAGAGAGTTTTGTGTATATTTTGTGAAGTTTTGAAGCCAACTTTGACAATGAACTTATGGTCTTTTGGGTCTCAAACACTGTATACTATTTATACTGTTGTATATGAGTTGTTGAATGAAATAATAATACAATATAAAAATGAATGAATGCTTTAATTAGCTGTGATTGCAATTTATACTTTAGGCAATACTTTTTTCAAAATAAATATAGTAATTGAATTACACTATAAAATATTGTTTTATTAATTTTTAAACATTTTATATTTTTATTTTATTAAAACCAATATGTTGGCTAAGTCTATGTAATCAATAGCTTTATAAAATATAATTAATATAAATTAAAATTATATATTTAACATGTACATTATTAAGTTTAATATCATTTACAATTTGAAACTGAATTATTATTTAAAATAATTAAATTAATAAAATACTAGAATTATTAAAATATAAATTAAATCTTTAATTTAATTTGAAATATTTAGCAAAGTTCAAATTTAGCTAAACACGAATTTTTCAATAATAAACTTATATTTACATTAAATTAAATGTATTTTTTAAAATGTAGGAGTTTACTTATCAATAACATAAGTAAAATTAAATTTATTTAAATTTATTATAACGAAAAAAACTAATTTTAACTCTAATTTTTACTAAAGAAATAATATATAATTTAGTTTACAATTAGCAAGTTATAAAAAAGTTTTAAATAAAAGATTATAATTAAAATAAAATCGTTTCAAAGTTTTGAGAGAGAGAGAGAGAGAGAGAGAGAGAGAGAGAGAGAGAGAGAGAGATTTTACTAGTTATAGTATATTTTTAGTTTAAAACTTTATACTTATTTTTGTGGTGCATATAAGTTGTTGAATGTAATAATAATAGACTATAGAGATAAATGAATGTTATAATTAGCTTTGATTGCAATCCATCCTTTGGGCAATACTTTTTTTTGTATATAATATATACAGTAATTAAGTTATATTTTTCAAAATTATGAGTGTTTTTTGTTAACATTTTTTGATGTTTACTTTGTGTATATAATATATATATATATACAGTAAACGATATGTCTATCAAATAAAAAGCTTTTCATACAAAAAAGTAATAATTAAGTTTTCCTAACATCCATTCATCGCATAATATTTATATTTTGTTATTTTTATTTATTATTCAAATTTTTAAATATTTTAAACTAAATATTATGTTTTAAATTAGCCTAAAATTATAGTCAAATATGCTTTTTATATAATTATTATTTGGTTTTTAGATTTTATTAATAAATAAATAAACAGTATGTTCTTGAACTTTATTTAAAATATATTTTGTTAAATAAATATTTTTAAATTTTATAAACTTATAGTTAATAAACAATTATTATTTATAAAATAAAATTATAACAACTTTCCTTTGATAATTTAACTATAATATAGTTTTATATACAAAACTTAAAAACATATTTTAAAAACAAATAAATATATACTTGAAATATTAGTTGAAATATTTTTTTAGGGCCAATAAATGTTCACAAATAACACGATTTAGTGTTTAATTTGAAATTAAAACACATTTAAAAAGCAATCAACTCATCCATCAATTAGTTTATGTGTTGAATGATTGGTATGTGCTTTGTTTGGTCGGAGCATATCGTATAACAAAATACATTAATAAATCTATTTATCAATTAATAAATAGTGAGTTTATTTGAAGAGATAATTATTGCTTTTAATACTTTAAATATTTTAAAAAGTATATCCATTAAATCAAACGATGATAAAAATGTATCGATATTTACAATAATAATAATAATACAAAGATAACTACTGTGTAGAGTACAGGGCTTTTGCTGTCTTTTTTTAGTTTTGGTTATAAATATGAGGCTTTAAAGTCAGATGAAGTAAAAGCAACAGAAAAAATTGAAGGGATTTTTTTGTGTAAACATTTAGATAACAGAAATGTAACATAAAATAAAAAATATAAATTCCCAAGCACAAAAAATAACATAAACCACTCACAACTCATCAATACACTGTATATACAAAAGGCTATTTGGATAGGGATGGGGAGGAGTAGTTGGACTATCGGTGCCAATAAATGTTGTTATCTTAATAACAAACCGAAACCAATCTTTTAAAACCTCTTATAAAACACTATTTTATATATTATTGAAGTCTGAAAAACGGCTATACTTTTCGCTGACAATAAAGATTTAATTTTTTCTCTCTCACTCCTCTTTACTCAGTTCTCTCTCTCTCTCTCTCTCTCTCTTTCTTTCTTTCTTTCTTTCTTTTTCTGTATAAACTGTTTATACATTTTAAACAGTTATCGCAAAATATTTTATTTGTTTTGTTTTATTTTTGCTTATTCTTACGATTGTCGCAAATAATATATGAACAAAATATAATAATTTTTTGTTTTTGTTTTTGTTTTATATTTTCAATATATGTTTGTATATAATATTTCACACAATCCTATGGAGAGTTACAAATAATAATAATATTTTGTGCTCTCTTTTTTTGTTTTGTTGTATTTATACTTTAGCTCTCATATATTGTTTCTGTTCACCCAAATCCATGATTTCTTAGTTTTTTGTGTGACTTCTCATGTGATCCATAACTTACACAACAAATACATAGCAGAATAATAGAGAAGAGAGAGAAAAATTAAAGAGAGAGACAGAGAGAGAGAGAGAGAGAGAGAGAGCAACAAGAAAAAAGAAGAGAGAAAAATTGTAGTTATTCTGAAACAGACATAAAAATTGTATTTTCTTATGATTCGCTACTTATTTAGAGCAAAAACAGTGAAACTCTGTTAACACACAATAGATAATAGACGGGTAATAAAGAGTGGCCACAGATAGATAAATGGAGAGAGAGAGAGAGAGAGTACTGGTGGTAATTATATACTCGAGAGGCGCTTCTCTATTGATAAGGATTAACATTTCCGGTTAAGTAAAGACGTATTGTTAGTACAATTGGTCTTTATTTATCAAATATAACCATCTCTTTTGGTTGAAACTATACGGTATAGACTGTATAATAGAGAAAAGTTGAAACTCATAACTGCGGTTATGATAGCATCTAATGGACAAAGAAATAGAGTACAAGAGCTAGAGATGAGTAAATGCTTAGTCTATCTTTCATATGGTATGTCTGGTGCTCTACATTACTAGTGCTCTGGTATTACACCATATAATAATATTATTATCCAAAAACTATTGCTTTCATTAACTTTTCCCAAAAACTCATTGCAGGCAATCTCACAATGAGATTATGCACTGAACAACAAAATTGCACACAAAAATATAATTGACTCCAAAAATTTAAAATGTGATTTAGTTTTACAATTATTATTGCTTTCAATGAAATTAGATATAATTTTTGTAAGTCTTGTGAAGCAGAAAATTATTTTACCCAAAAAGTCATACATTTTGGATATAATTAGAGATCGTATTCATTGATACAGAACTGAATGAGTAAGAGAGAGAGAGAGAGAGAGAGAGAGAGAGAGAGAGAGAGAGAGAGAGAGAGAGATGAAAAATGTATTCGTATTTTATAGCAAAGCGTTTATATGAAAATCAAATCATAAAATCTTCAAAAATATAGTGGATATGAATGTGCGATACATATACAGAGCATTGGGTAACACACGATGGGTGGGATGAGATCGAAAGGGAGAGCAAGAGAGCACTTAACATTAATTTGCGGTCCATTGGATTAAATATTGAGGGTTTTGTTTGTTAGCAATTGTAAAATTTTATGGCATTTTTCTGTACCAATAAATATTGAATTGATGATAACCAGTAATGCAAATACAGTAACGAGAAAATGGTAGTAAATAATATATACCAATTGGCTTATAGACTGATGTGATAATTAAATCTGGAAATCCGTTTAATGCATATCCTATGCAAAAAAGACGAGTACTTATCGCGTGTACATTGATTAGTAAACTTCGTCCAGTGATTCACAAACAAAGTGGACGACACTATTGTCGTCGGCAGTGCTCACTGCCAACTGACCCCTTAATGGCCGTACTCTGTATGTACCCAACACTTCCCGAACTCCGCACTACAAAACATTGCCATAAAATTCTTTATCGCTTTTTCTGTACTGCAATACAAACAGAAAGTGAGAGTTAAACCAATGGATATGCTAGCGTACATTACTAGCTAACCCCACAAAACAAAGTCATTCATACGTACAGTGAGTAAACTTATGATAGAGAGAGAGAGAGAGAGAGAGAGAGAGAAAGAGAGAGAGAGAGAGAGAGAGAGAGAGAGAGATGCTGAGCATCCCTTCTGCCTATTAGATTTTATTTTAGGAGGATAACCACGATTTCCTTAAATATATATTTTAATCAATGCAAATGTACTCAAGTTTTGTATTATTATTTTTTGTTAGCAAAAAAAAATTATTTGAATTGTTGCTCATTTATTTAGTCAACTTGTAATAAATTGGATTACATTTGTTAATAATTATAAAAAGTGGTTAAAATGTTAATTAATATCAAATTACATTTATATAATAACAATTGTAATTATTATTATTACTGCATCATTAGTTACTTAATAACAGTCAAAATGTTTTGGCAAACGTTAAGAAGATTTGAAGATTTAAAAAACTCGTCACCAAGAGTTGGCCTAATTTTTAAAAAATAAAATTAAGTAATTGAGATATTTTTGTAATTTAAAAATTTAAACTTAAAATATTTAAGTCAAATGTCTTAATCTCATAAAGATTTATAGATAGAAATTTTTGTGCGAGTATTAGATATCTTTTTTGTCGTATATTATATTTGCATATCTTTTATAAAACATTAAATATAAAAGCATTTAATACATAAATAGTTTTTTAAATAAAAAATAATGTTTACTGAAAATAGGAAGGGAAGAGAGAAAAAAGGGTAAATCTTAAACATGGTTTACCTCTTTGCATACAACCCAAACGAAAAGGCATTTAATTTAAATTATTTGACATTTTTTGTGCGACAAGAAAAACTTAAAGCACTTTAATATGTTGATTACTATGGGTTTAGTAGATTTTTATGCAAAAATATAACACTTTTAAACAATTGTTAATGTCTTTTGTGACTTAAGGAAGAAAAAAATTAAAGGGTTTTCCATATCTTTTTGAATGAACGGTAGTTTATTTAACTTTCTCTCTCTCTCTCTCAATAAATACTATTTTTTGGGTGTGATTTTAGTGCACAAAACTAGACTTTAAAAAAGTTAAATCTAATAACAATAAAAAAAATAATAAATAACATTTCTCTCTTATAATTCAGAGCTCAATGTTAATAGAAATCTATTATAATTTTTCTTATTTTTATTCATTCATTACTAGAAATTGTCTGAATTTATATTTATAAATAAAATAAAAAACTTTTACTGACTTTTTTCAGTTCATTTGCATCAAAAGCCATCAAACCTTAACAAGCGTTAGACGGTAAACGATGACTTAAAAAAATAACAAAAAATCTTTTAATTTTATTGCAAATAAGTCCTGAAAGACATTGAATTTATTGATTATTTAACTAATAATAAGAGTTAAGAAAAATAAACTCACTTTTTGTCTAAAGAATTATAATAATTTGCAAACAAATCATTTAAAAAATAAACACAATTTTTGACAATTAAAGTGTGAAAAATATATACACAAAAAATGTTACTTTTTTTGCTATAAATATTTAAAAAAAAATACAAATAGAAATGTCATCTATTTTTAGATGGGGTTGAGTTCTTTAGGCGACAACCTATCGCTAAATTGTTTATTTACACAAATAATTTGAATCTGTTATACGAAGACAGAGAGATAACCTATTGTCAACACAACTTTCTGTTGTTTGTATGCAATGGTTAGGGAAGAAAGAAAGGGAGAAGAGGGAGGATTCTATTCATTCGCGCAATTGATACCAATATTATTATGGGATATTCTCTGTTGTCTTCGTCAGCCAACACAACCAATTAATTTGATTAGTAAACAGTCAGACAGTATAGACAAATAAGAGCGAAAGAAAGAAAGAGAGAGAGAGAGAGAGAGAGAGAGAGAGAGAGAGAGATAACCCGCTTAGTTATACAGAAAGCTATTAGTGATGAATTGAATATACAGTGCTATTCATTTAGCTGTAAATTTGTTGTCACAATAAAGTTGTTGTTTTATTCTGTATTCTGGTATTGTTTTTAAGGCTCGTAAGAATCTCACGTCAAACCAATCATCACTTTAATTATCATTTTCAATGTCACACTTCATATATAATTGATTAGTTGTTTTAATTTATTGATACGTTTTAAAGTATACCACCAATTTATATATTGCTTTAAAAAGTTATATAATAAAAATGAATGAATTAAATCAAAACTATTATTTGAGTTCTCGTAAAAAATTTATTTATAAAATGTTTTGAGCGTAAAATATCTATAAATACATTTAAATAGCATATTTTGCAGATAAAAATAATCAAAATAAAATCAAATTTATTTGTCTACCAAATTGGTGCCTAACTTTGTCAACATAACACACGTTTCATAATATATTTTGTATACTATTTTCAAAACAGAAGTTTTATTTCAGCCTTTTTTAAGAATGTGTCGAAATATTTGTGTTTATTTTTAAAGCAGTTTTACTTCAAGAATATCTTTATTAGTGTTGACTTCTAATATAAGTTTATATGTATTTTTATTTCAATATTAACTTTTGAATGTAAAATATTAATAATAATTAAAATTTTATGTTTATTTGAAAAATAATTTGTTTAAAAATATGCTTAAAAACTGTGTTCAATAGACAAATTCAATAAAATAAAATAATTGTAAATGAAACTAACAACATAGTATAGATAATATAATATTAATGTATGAAATAAAATTTATAAAATACTTTTAAGTTCAAAAATTACATCAAAACATAATTTTATTTCAAACAAAATTATATTTAATTCAATTAAATGCTAAAAATATCCAATAATATTGAGAACATTGGAAACGCTCTCATTTTCTTAATGCTTACGATACAGATCTCATCAAATAGTTTAACCAATTATGAGATACAGAAGAAAGACTGAAAAAGAAAGATAGAAAGCAAGAAAGAAAGAAAGAAAGAGAGAGAGAGAGAGAGAGAGAGAGAGAGATGAAAGTTAATCGTTTTGGAGATTAAATAAATTTCATCAAAAAATACAATTTTTATGTTACACTCATTTATGACATGATATGTCTGTATATATAAAAAAGTACAATAATAACAGAAAAAATAGGAATAATTTGTAAGTTAATAGCCAACAGATGTGATGTTCATTGTTAATAAGAATGTTTATATGTATGACTTTATGACAGTGCCATCCGATCGTAATGAGTGCCACCACTACTACTAACTGCCAGAACTGTATGGAACTGTATTGAACTGAACTATCCATTTGGCAGTGAATGTTGTATTACATGATCGCCAGTATATATATGTATTGTATATATTGCTGGTGTTTTAGGTTCTCATTTTAGTATACAATTGTATTACTGATGCCAAACATGTACTCAATGTTCATATCAATGCAGAATTTGCCGCTTTCTATACCATTCACTCTATCATATCATGAGTTGTACTCAAAGCATATGAGAGTTGGCTCTACATATTGCCCTCTATTTCAAGCTATAAAATTGTTCCCCAACTGCATCTCTCCTCACTATATGATTGTCGTACAGTTGAGTGCAATTTTGATGGCTTTAGTGAGAGAGAGAGAGAGAGAGAGAGAGAGAAAGTTTGGTAACCCCCAGAAATCAATATATGAATATAAGTTGATATGATGTTAACGAGAGACTGACACCAGAATTGATTAACACTAACGCTTGAAAAACTTATAATTTATTGAATACTAAAATGAAATGACATTCCTTTGATTTTTTGTTATTTTTTAGTTCGTCCTCATTGGTATTGATACCAAAATTGGTTTTACAAATACTTTTAATCAATAATTTATTTATACAGTTAGAGCCTATCATTGCTGTATTGCTTTCACAACAATGCATATCCATATGTCTTGCATTGGTATCCATTATTCTAATGAAATCTTAATTCGCTTTATTTGGTCACAAGAATTGATTGACTTTATTGTGTTGTTTGGATAAAATAAAAATATATGTATTGAGAGCGTACTTGTGAGCTATCCCTCTCTTTCTTTCTTTCTTTCCTGTCATCAAACGTCTTAAGAACAGTACAAACCTTTGCTATTATTGTTGACATTCTTTATTAGAAAATAACTTTTTTTGCTGAAGAAAGATATAACAGCCTATTGTTTATCTTATATTACATTCTCATTGAATGAATCGAAATAAATAAGAAACGAATGTAAGAAAGAGTGAGTGGATGAGAGAGAGAGTGAGAGAGAGAGAGAGAGAGAGAGAGAGAGAGAGAACA
>JAQIWK010001550.1:0-10215 GCA_034695265.1 Dissorhina ornata
ATACTTTTAATAAAATTTATTAATTCATAGTCTATCAAATAAAACTAATTATTTTTTAAATAAACTATTTTATATAATGATTAAAAATATTTAAATTAAAATGTAGAAATTATTTCAATATAAATAAAACTCACCATGATTATTTTAAATTGTTATATTGTAGTTGCATTAAATTTGCATGTCACGTATTAATTTATAAATAACTTTTCTAAAAAATTACAAACTAAACAACATAATTTTTATTTAATAAAATTATTAATAAAAGATACTTAATATAATGGAAAAATAAAATTTATACAATTATTTATTCTTGATTATCAAGATGACTTTAGATTTTAATTCTTGTTTATGAAATTTTATTGTATTTAACTGTTATATTGATATAATGTTTATTTAATGCAACAAATAATGCAGCATTTTTCTATCATGATGATTAATCTGTATTACTAGTAAACATATTTATATTAAAAATGTATATAAATAAATATAAATATAACGATATGAATAATTAGGTGCACAACTTTAAATATAAAAATTATACACCAATTTTTAATTTTATTTGAATTATAAAATATAATTTAAAAGACCATTTATTAAGCTTCAAAATGATATGTAGCAATTAAAAATATTTCAAGTAATTAAAAAGATATACAAATTTTAATTGAGTTACATAAAAAATAGTTTGGCTATAATACTAAACTCAATGTCAAATTTACATTGAAAAGTAAAATTTGCCAATTTTTGCCAAAATCATTTTTTGAACAAAACTAATTTTTTTAATTAAAATTTATTTTTAATAAATTAATCAAATTTTATTTTTTAATTTGTTTTTTTAATTAAGTTTGAAGATTACACAATTGGATTAGAATTAAAAATCAATTTAGTTTATTTTTTATATAGCAAATTACATTTTCAAACTTTTTAAGTTTTAGCCAGACCTGATTTTAAGGTGGCGTTAAAGAAATTAGTGTATTTACTTAAATACTTAAGATAAATTGAAGTTTTTGCTATATTATTATAGCCTGGTAATTGAGCTTTTAAATGATATTTTAAAATTTTATTTAAATAAATATTTAATACAACTAAATATTAATTTATATTTGTGCATTTATTTAGTCATATCGTTTTATGTTTACTTGTAATACAGATTAATTACTCTAATAAAAAAAAGTGCTGTTCATTATTTGCTACTTACAAACAACTCACTGTACTTTGGTACATGTGTAGTGATATACAAAACACATTGTTATCATTACTAGACTATATGATAAGGTGCTGACATTATTATGTGCAATGCATAACAATTTCAAAACATTTTTTGTGATTAGTTTTTAAGTTTAAAAATATATAATTATAAAAATATTTATTAAATTATAGTTTGTATTAATATATTTAATATAATATATTATATAATTTAAATAATTACAATTAAAAATGTCAATGCCAATACGAGCTGATTTATATGATAAAAGAACTAATACAAAAGTAACAGGTCAAAAAATTATTGACCAAGTTTTCAAATTGAATAAGTAAGTTGTAATAATATGTGTTTAAATTAATTTACATATTTAAATAATAATTTTATATTTAATTAATTAATTATTTTTTTTGTAGAAAATATGATGTGATTATAGACATCGGTTGCGGCACAGGATATATGACCCGACTATTGGCCGAGACTTTCAAACCAAACCGCATAATAGGTGTCGACGTAAGCCATGATATGATATCTTACGCTCAAAAACACAACAAAACTGACGATTCAATGGACTATTTGGTCGAAGATATGAACCAAACATGGGATCAGTTTAGTGATACTTTACGGGAATTGGAAGGTCGGGTGTCATTAATCGTATCGAATCGAGCCCTACATTGGATTAGAGATAAACGGCAACTCATGGCTATCCTAAGCCGACTGTTAGCCCGAAATGGCGGTACAATTGTGGCCAATAGTACTTTGACGCCTAACTTGGGATCAAAGTTAAGCCCAGAAGACATCCAACGATATGATCTTAAGTTACCGTCAATACAGTCGTTTGAGGAACAGATAACTGAGTGGAGAGATAGCTGTCTGGCGGCCGGTTTGACGGTTCAAGATCTTAGTACTTATGTTCATCGATGGATACGGGAACCAATTGATTCAATACGTATAATAAAATTATGCATATATATACAGAAAGGTTCACGTGAAAATCCACACTTTAATACAAAACCTGACACTTAAATTAAATGTGGGGATTCCCCCCCCCCCCTCCCCCTGTGAACTTTTATGTACAGTATATTTATTTATAGACTATTTGACTTTTATATGATAGTTACTCCATTGTTGCTATGGCGACAGTTGTAACTACAATAACTAAAGTCTATTAATGTAGTGATAGTCTATGAATGCACATACTGTACATTTTAAATTAAAAATTTTATTGCTAATATATTATTTCATTTTTATCCAGCTGATTACATTTATGCGCAATATGGTCCAATGTTTTTTGTTGATGAGCCCAAAGGGTCGGCTAAATATGAATTTATGCGAAACATTGTATTTGATTCACTCAACCGACCGATGGCTGACCGGCTAAACCCACGGGCCATACAGGACTATCAGCAACAAAATGTTAACATTTCAGAAAATCCCTTGTATTTTGAAATTACCCAGCTCAATATTGTTTGTTTAAAGTAATTTTTTAGTACTTTTAAATATATGTTTAATTATTAGTTTTATGAATAAAATTTATAATATTCAAAAGTTATTTTGTAATTAATTTTTAAAGTAGATTATAATTTGAAAATTTTTGATTAGTGTATAATTTATTGTATGTTTAAATCTAGTAGTACATTTTGTTTGCAGTAATTAACCATGGTGTTTATAGCTTGTTCTTGAACATTTGTGGCCAAAATTTCACATAAATTAACAAACACATTTAGTTTGCCATATAAATATGGATTCTATTATAAATAATCAATTATAAATAAAACTGTAAAAATAATTATTGTAAAAAATATTTACCTGACTTAATTTGAAACACTTATCACTAAATGTTTCCACAAAACGTTGATAACAATCCCGATTGTTGAGCTCCAGCCGGGTATTCAACAAACTTGATGCCTCCCATCCAGTCATGGGTTTTAATCTATTTAACATATTATTTAAGTGTTTGTCTGCATATTGTCTACCGTTAAGCAAATGTTGCAATTTCTCGGTATAACTGATCATGGTAAAAATAAAATAAAATTATAATTCTCTAAATAGGTATTTAAATAAATATTATATACCGTATTTTCTCGCTGATATTCTGGGTGTTTTCAATATTTTTCCGAACTAAATGAATTGGCATATCACGCAAGGAAACGTATTCACACTTTTGACTGACCTGTCTCACATTATTTTCTAGATTATTTGTAGGTTTTTTAGATCCTAGGTAAATAGTTTATATTTATTAATTTTCTAATAATAATAATTTTAAAAATATTTATTATTACCAAAGAATTCAGCCAGGGTCATTTGACCGATAGACAAGTCACCATAATGTTGAGCATGTTCAAAAGTACCTTGCAATACTTTTACCTCAGAATGATTAGCAATAAACTTAAATTGTTGTTCAATTGTCTCGGTATTTAAATCATGATTTTCAGTGTCTGAGTACCAGTAGTCGCTAAAATGACCACCTTGGTCAATTAGAAAATTCATTATTATAAATAATTATATAACAGTAGATAATTACTTCAATTAATAAAACTTACCAACATAAGCTTTGCGTAATAAATCAAAGCAACATGGCCAGCTAGGTTCATCAGGTGTTGATGATGATACAGCGTAAACATTGATATCCTTGGGTAATAGCTTTTCAAACATTGAGCCTGGTTACATAATAATAATATATTAATATTTTAAAATTATAAATAAAAATTAGCTTGATAATAAGTTTACACACCTGCCGAGCATGCCTCCAAATAAAATAACATTTTTGAGAAACGTTTATTTTTGTGCATTTCAACAAGCACATTATTTAAATCTTTGGCAAACAATTGGCCCTGGGGAAATCCAACCAATTCTAAATATAGATTATTATATTTTAAATAAATATTAATGATTAATTAAATGATAATTATTTATCCAGCAAATAATATAACAAAATACATACCAGTGCTACCATGATCCATAAAAAATACAAATACATGATCATTAGGTCCCGACTCAACAACTCGTTTACCCTGAGCTTTGAGCTCTGGGTCGCCCTTAAGTACGCCTAAAAAGTTCTATTTGTTCAAGCACATAAATAATTTATATCATGATTATATTTTAATATATAACTTATATATTACCTTGGGTGTTAAATCATCTTGAATATAGTGTTTGGGCACATCGTGGTAGACATCAGTGCCGTTTGCTTGGTTAACAACAATGCCTGGTGTTGGGTTGTCTTTGCTATTAGCTAAATCATCAGGGTGCATTACAATAATGTTTTCTTCGGGAATACCATGGTCTCTAAATATATGATACGCGTGATATATACTGGCCTAGATAATTTATTAAACTTGTTATAAAATGATATATAAAATTTTTAAACAATTATTAAATGACCTGGAATGGATAATTGGCCCAGCCAGCACCACCAGCGCATAGCACTACCCAGCGTTTGCCAGTAAATTTAGCTTTAGGGGCGGCATTAACCGCTATAAAAATTAAACTAAATATCAAGGTAATTTTCATTTTTTGATATTGAGTTTAATAGCTATAATAATTTTAACTGGAGTTATTTTACCCAGTTTTTATAATCCTATTTATATAATTAAATGTTAAAAATTATTGTTTCTTAATATGTTTGCTCTTGGCAATAAACACATTGCTATTGGTCTGATTAAAATAAATTAACTTGATAAAATTTTAGATAATTTCAAAACTTAAAAGATATTGAAAACAATAAAATAAATTATTTTTAAAAAATAAAATAAGAAAGGTAACATATTTTATTGTCTAATTAGATAAATAGACATGGTATCAATCAATAATAATTATTTAAGGTACTAACCGAATGTAAAATGTGAGTTTATAATTTTGTACTGATTATCAAGCTCACATGAGTTTCATACTAGTGACATAACAAATAACAATGATAATTTTATATTGATTATATTAATAATAACCATGATTAAAAGTTTATTGGTAATTTATTTTTATATAGAATATTATAATTAAAAAAATTTTAATTGAATTAATAAACAATTAATAACACAATTTATTGTATATTTAAATCAAGTTGTACATTTTGCTTGCAGTAATTAACCAAGGTGTTTATAGCTTGTTCTTGAGCATTTGTTTCCAAAACTTCACAAATATTAACAAACACATTTAGTTTGCCGTATAAATATGGATTCTATGAAAAATAATGAAGTATAAATAAAACAATTAATTTAAATAAATATAATTATGTATCTAAATATTTTACCTGGCTTAAATTAAAACAATTATCGCTAAAAGCTTCAACAAAACGTTGATAACAATCCCGATTGTTGAGCTCCAGCCGGGTATTCAACAAACTTGATGCCTCCCATCCAGTCATGGGTTTTAATGTATTTAACATATTATTTAAGTGTTTGTCCGCATATTGTCTACCGTTAAGCAAATGTTGCAATTGCTCGGTATAACTAATCAAGATAAAATTATACAAAATTATTATTTTCAAGAAAAATATTTAAATAAAATGTAATTATATACCCTATTTTCTCGCTAATATCCTGAGTGTTTTCAATATTTTTCTGAACTAAATGAATAGCAATATCACGAGATGAAACATATTCACATTGTTGATTGACCTGGCTCACACTAGTCTTAATGTGAGAGGTAGGTTTTTTAGGTCCTAGATAAAATAAAAATTGATATTATTTTAAAGTTTAAAATTACTTTCAAAAATTATTTATAAAAATTTATGTAAATATAAATACCGAAAAATTCAGCCAGGGTCATTTGACCGATTGATAAATCACCATAATGTTGAGCATGTTCAAATGTATCATTTTGTACTTGCACCTTGAAGTGATCGGCAATAAACTTAAACTGTTGTTCAATTGTCTCGGTATTTAAATCATGAGTCTCGGTGTCTGAATACCAGTAGTCACTAAAATGACCACCTTGGTTAATTACAAAATTTTATTAATTAAATTTTGTTTGTATAAATAAATAACTACACCAATTCAATAACTTACCAACGTAAGCTTTGCGAAATGAATCATAGCAACATGCCCAGCTCAGTTCTTTAGGTTTTGATGATGATACAGCGTAAACATTAATATCCTTGGGCAATAGCTTTTCAAACATTGAGCCTGGTAATTTTGATAAATTTTTTAAAATTTAAAGTTATAATTTTAAGTTCACATGATGATAAATTTATTTACCTGATTCGCATGCCTCTAAATAAAATAACATTTTTGAGAAACGTTTGTTTTTGTGCATTTCAACAAGCACATTATTTAAATCTTTGGCAAATAATGTGCCATGGGGAAATCCAACCAATTCTAAATAAATGTAACATATTTTAAATAATTTAATGCTAATTATTTATTGAGCAAGAAAATAAAAATAAAACTAACCAGTGCTACCATGATCCATAAAAAATACAAATACATGATCATTAGGTCCCGACTCGACCACTCGTTTACCCTGAGCTTTAAGTTGCTGATCGCCCTTAAGTACGCTCAAAAAGTTCTATTTGATCAAGCGTACAAATAATTAATACCATGGTTAGTTAAATATATACGGATATTTAAAATAATTATAAAAACACACCTTGGGTGTCAAATCGTTTTGAATATAGTGTTTGGGCACATCGTGGTAGACATCAGTGCCGTTTGGTTTATTAACCACAACACCTGGCGTTGGATTAGCTTTGTTGTTGGCTAAATCATCAGGGTGCATTACAATAATGTTTTCTTCGGGAATACCATGGTCTCTGAATATATGATATGCATGGTATATACTGGCCTAGGTATTAAATAACTATGATAATTAAAATTTTAATAAAAAATTTTTTTTAAAAACAAATTACCTGGAAAGGATAATTATACCATCCAGCACCACCAGCGCATAGCACTACCCAGCGTTTGCCAGTAAACTCAGCTGGTTTAGCTGGTACGGCATTTACCGCTATAAATAATAAACTAAATATCAAGGTTATTTTCATTTTGTTATTTAATTATATAATAAATTAAAAAACAAATATAATATTATCCTGATTATATTTTCTTACTCTATTTATATGATTTGATAATGAAAAATTAAACTATATTTTCTTTGTTGTTTATTATATTCTTGACAAGAACATCTTGGTATGGGTCTGATTATAAAAATAGATAATTTCTGAATAGATAAATTAAGATAAATTAAAATAATTTTCAAGAATTATATAAGCTAGTCAACTTGAGTTATTGCGTTATTAGATGAAAATAATTGTTATTATACTGAAGGTTTACTAGCAAACGAAGTAAGTTGGTGACATTCTTGTTTAACTTTGGTTAGTATCTTATAATAAGCTCAAAAATAAGGTAAACCAGTTAATATATTATATTTAGGAACTTATTATTTCAAAACCGCCATTTTTATTATATATTGGTAGAATTTTTTACTATTTTTTTTATCAAATACAATATAATATTTATTATTGAACTAATAGGATGACCATAGGTCAGTAAAAACCCCATATGTATAGCTATTTTTAATTATTCATAAACATTATTACCTGGACAACTTTATTTGTAATTAATAATATTTATTAAGGGGTTAAAAAAATAAATATGCTAGGTTAAAATTCACATATGTAATATGTGTATTAATATAAAGGGTTTTTTAATCCTTAAATTTTTTTGCCCATTTTACCTGAACAAATACCCAATAATCTTGGAATAATAAGTTTCTACCTATAAGTTAAATAACAATTAAAATAATTTACCTGTATGCAATTTTTCATGTTTGTTGTTTTCTCAATTTTTTCCCCAAGTTTGCAAATCAGTTTTAAAATTACATTTAAATTTTTGTTAATAATGTTTATTAGTACTAAATTTAATTTAATTTACAAAATCGGATGGAAGACCAAATATAAATATAATACAATAATTTGGATATATTTAATTAAAACATAAAAATAAATTACAGTATATTAAATTTTAAAATTGGTTTAATTATTAATTTCAAATAAATTATAATATCATTTAAATTTTATAAATTAAAATAATAATAATAATAATAATTTTATTTTACTTTTAAGTAATGAAATACATAACGATGTTGTATTCATAAAAACGGTTACAAAAATTTACATATAATTATAATAACTTACATTTTAAATTACAAAGTTTCGTACAAATGTTTTATATATTTTTTATAATTAGATTCATTTCTAATAAACATTGGAAGTGAGTTATATAATGATATTGCTTTGTTAAAAAATAATTTTTGACATATAGTTAAACGTAATAATTTAGTTTTTAGAAAATTACCATGTCGTGTAGTGTTATAAAATACAAAATTATAAGTCCATTCGTTAGGAGTTATATTATAGTTATATTTAATTTGGTGAACAATTTTTAAAATTTTAATATTACATCGTTTTTCTATTGACATTAAATTTAATAAATCTAATCTTTCTTTATAATTTAATTTGGGTTTATTCAATTTAAAACAAATGAATTTAGTGATCCTTCTTTGTATTTTTTCATTCATTTGTGTTTGTGTTGTGTTAGGTGTATAACAAATATTGGAGTACTCAATAATAGGTAATATATACGTCTTGTATAATTTTAGAAAAATATTACCGTTTGCTTGTTTGCACAAAAATTTTAGAAAATTGAATTTTTTGAAACATTTTTGAAACAATTCTATACAATGATCATTAAATGACATTTTTGTATCATAAATAACTCCCAGATGCTTATGTGTTGAAACTGATTCTACTTCTTTATTTATTGTATATTCACTATAATCACAATTTTTAAAACTTATTCTTAAATGTTTTGTTTTTGTATTATTTATTGTTAGTTTATTTAAATCACAATAATTTTTAAAATTAATAATATTATTTTGTAATAAATTTTTATCATTTTTGTTTTTAATTGCATGAATTAAAACAGTATCGTCAGCAAAGCAAAAATAATTACAATTTAAAAAATTGGATAAATCATTAACAAAAAGATTATATAGTAGTGGACTAAGAACAGCCCCTTGGGCAACTCCTGAATTAACTTCATTAGCAATTGAATGCAAATTATTATAAAATAAAGATTGCTTGCGATTTGTTAAGATATTACTAATTATATTTAAATATTTACCGGTTATACCTAGATTTTGCAGTTTATAAATTAATAAATCATGCGGTACTTTATCAAATGCATTACTAAGGTCCATGAAAATTAAATCTATACAAATTACATTTTTATCATTTAAGTTGTTATATATAAAATTTTGTAAATCTATATGTTGATTGGAAATATTAGTATTTTTCTTATATCCGTACTGTTGCTTTGGTATTAATTTATTGTCGTATATATAAGGTTCTAATTTATTCAATATAATAGATTCAAAAAGTCTTAAAATATTGGACTGAACGGTCACACCTCTATACAATTCAAAATACTTTTTATTTTTCAATTTTTTGAGTATTGGAGTAACTTTACCTATCAATAGTTTTTTATGGACATCGTTTAAATTAATCATCTTATTATACAAAAAGTATAATAATTTGGTTGACCCGTTCATACAATATTTTAATATTTTGTTAGATAAGAATGTAATTCCTTGAGATTTTTTAAAATTAAAACTATTATAAACTTGTAAAATATCGTTCATTGAAATAGAAATATCTGGTAAATTATCATTACTTAAATTACTATTGTTTAAATTTATTACTGGTTTAGAAATGGAATAATTATTTAAAAAGTAATTGCGAAAGTTATCTATAATTTGCTTATCATTTGTGATAATATTTTTGTTTTTGTCAATAAAAGTATTATTTGTGGTTTCAGTATTAATATTTTTAATATATTTATATAATTTATGAATATTCTTTGATTTTCCTATGAGTTTATCAAAATTATTATTTTCAAAATTATTTAATTGCAGTTTAATTTCATTAAAAATTTTATTATACTCTGCTATAACATTTAACTTATTAGTGTATAATTGTTTACTAATTTTTCTTTTTTTAACTATTAATTTATGAATTATTT
>JAQIWK010001551.1:0-10213 GCA_034695265.1 Dissorhina ornata
TCTCTCTCTCTCTCTCTCTCTCTCTCTCTCTCTCTCCATTTGATTCATTAGTTTTTAAATAATAAATTTCTTTTCCAATAGCAAATCAATTCAATTGAAAAAAATTAAATAAATAACAACATTTCAAATGTATTTTCTTTCATTTAATAATAAAACAATGACAAACACACACATAAAATCATCTCTCTCTCTCTCTCTCTCTCTCTCTCTCTCTCTCTCTCTCTCTCTACCGTTTACTTCCTTTGCACTTAGAGAGCAGATCCGAGTATTTCATTAAAAGCAATGGCTTTTTCTGTCTCTAAAGCTTTAAAGACAACTCCAATTGATTGACTGTTTAGATGTTGACGATTGAAAAACTCAATTGAAAATGATTGCCAAAAAATAAATAGCAAACTCTATGCCGTATGCGTACGGCTAATAATGATGTGCGGGCGCCCCTCAACCACAGGCCACCCGTCGATCAACCAATGATTTTTATTATATATATATATTTTGCCAAACAATTACCAACATTACGAAAGAAACATTAGATACAAAATTGACTTCACATTTGCTACATTTTGTCAATCAATATATATATATATAACTATAGTTTATTTATAAATGTATATTATTATACAAATGTTTTGTTGTGCATTGCATTTAAATTGTTTCAGTGTTTGTTTGTCTAGATATTTATTTTCACCATTGACTTTGTATTCAAAGCTTTATTCTATATGCTCTCTCTCTCTCTCTCTCTCTCTCTCTCTGTTTTTATTTTAAAAATATTTATAAATTGAAATCAAATCAAAAGAAAGATGAAAGTCTAAGTGCTTTTCTTATAACTTTGTTTGTAATCTATTTTCTATTGAATCAAACATTGATTTTTTTGGGGTCTAAACATTGGTTTATGTTTACATGAATTTTATGCAAAATACACAAAAAATAACGCTTAATATTTCAAATAACTTTAAAATTTTATTTTTTATTCAATGAAAACGCTATTAAAATATAAAATGAAAAAAAGACAAAGTGTTTTATACTATTTTAAAGTATTTATATAATATAATATTACAAAAGTTTATTTCAGACTATATATTGTCAAATAGATATATGTTTTGTTGTATAAAAACAACAAAAACTTTAAAGCCTAGATCATTTCATTTTGCTTTGTTTGTTGCTTAAATAGTTTTGTGAATAGTTTTTCACTAATGAAATTTATGTGTTATTATTTTAGTTTTTTAAAAATTTATTTTAGTTTTTAAATATACGTAATAAAATATGTAATAAAAGTGTATATATTTTTTATACATGCCGTTAGCGGACTAATAGGTAAATATTAGATGACGTGAAGTCTAGTGGAGCACAGGATTTGCGTTTTGATCCTTTTTAGGTGGAGAAAAATAAAATCTTCAGGAAATTTATGTCATTTTCTTTGTCGACTAAATCTTTCTAATGATTGAATAGTTTTGGTGCATAAAAAACAACTGCAAAAGAAAAAGAAAGAAAGAGAGAGAGAGAGAGAGAGAGAGAGAGAGAGAGAGAGACCAACAGTTTGCAAGTGCAATGTAATGCAAATCAACACTACTCTAGTATATTAAACACAGTATTAAGTGAAAAAAAACTTTTATTTTGCTAATGCATTAATGATTTTTTTTGAGTAAAAAACTTTATATTTTTAAAATTAAAATTTTGTAGAAACCAAAGCTACAGATTTGCCAGAAAATTAAAAATGAAAAAAAAATATTTGTTATATTATTTGACACTTTCTATTTTTTCTATTTTTTTACAACAACTACTACTTTTGCATTACCCGGTCCCTAACAAACAACCAAATAGTGAGTTAAATACAATACAAACCTATATGGAGTGTCGAATATTGTCAAAGCCTTTAGATCCAGGGTTTGTATTTTTTTTTTTAAATTTGTGGCTTTAACTTCACAATTGAATCGATTGCTTGGCTGTCATAGTGAGACTTCTAACACACAACTCATGGAGCTCTCAACATAGCATCTCTCTCTCTCTTTCTTTCTAAAGCAATGATTGCAGTGATGTATACAACAAGAGTGAGTGTATGAGTGAGTGAGTGAGTGAGTGAGTGAGTGAGAGAGAGAGAGAGAGATGAGATGTGAGAGAAAGACAGAATCCCCTGAAGAATAATTTATTAGAAGACATACTGCAAATTGTGAGCACACTATATGTTTTGTCACTTATATTACGTTTACATAATGTGAGACTCATATGGTCTATGATTTTATTCTCTCTCTCTCTCTCTCTATCTCTTTCTCACTATCACTCACTCACTCACTCTTTCCCGCAATCTTTCTTATTGTAATATCTTTGGAGTTGTTTCTCAAAACAAAATATTATTAGTATTACTGGTGTAGTCGTGAACTGAGAAATTCTCATCCATTGGTAAATATTTATTCAATGATTATTAAATATTAGATTAAATACAGTAATACTCAAATATTTTATTGAAATATATGTATAAAATTTTATTTTTTTTTACTTTATTAAATTTTTTGTTTAACAGCACTGTTTGTAAAAGATTATAGTATATTTATTAGTATATATATAGTTATTAAAATAATAATTTATATTGCTATATTATTTTTTAATATAAAAACAATTTTATATAAAAATATTTTCACTTTATTTCAAACCGTATGGTATAGTATAGTCAAAATTAACTTAGCTAACTAAAATGCAACTTAATATTAATAATATGCCAAATAAAAAGTTTTTTAATTTAATTTCTGCTATAACTCTAACTTCAAAAAGAATTTCCATTAGTTTGTTATACATCTAAATATAAATTAAAACTAATTTTGTGTTAATTTATAAGTAGAACTTATATATAAAAATAAAAATACAAAATAAAAAAACAAAATAAAAGTAACTTTCAATTAAGAAACAAAAGTAACAAAAAAATCAAAATAATACTGAAATAAATTACTAAAAGTAATTTATATATATATATATAACTAATGTAGCTAGCTTTTAAAATTAATTTTAAACTATATAATAAAGCCATGAATTTGCATAGAAATAAAATGTGCAAGCACTTTTTTTTTATTGTGTGGGTATAAAAGAAATTAAATATATTTTAAAAAATAAGTATGTTCATATTATTTATTTTTAAAAATACATTATTTTAAAAATGTATGAATTTTGTGGCAATTGGATGTGATGTGATTGTCATATGTATATTAAACTCAATAATATACACTTTATTTTACTCACAAATTTATTGTATGATTATTATTATATCTAAAGGCATCACAAAAATGTATTGGTGGCGGCACTGGTAGGTTATATAAGATTGAATAAGTATTTTATAAGTCTTGAAATATATATATTTAAAGGAAACGAAATTCAAATCAACTATTTTTTTGGTTGTATATTATTATTCAGAATAAGAATTTCAGTGATATATTCAAGAGATTTTATTTTTTGAAATTTATTTTTAAAATTTTCTTTTCTTTTTTTCAAATATATAAATACATTACGGATAACAATGACTGATATAATAAGTTAAGTGTTGAAAAATTGAAATAATAGTATGTATGACTATTATATTAATATGTATGTGAAATGTTGGGAAATTTTAATTTTAAATATGATATTTATAATAACGTGAGTGTGTGTTATGTGGTGTGCGTGAAGGGATAGGTATAGAAAGATGTAATTATAAGCGTATATTAATATATTCAGGCAATCTATCAATCAATAGACATAAAATAGTCTGAAAAAGTATAGTTTTTTTATTATTAGAAATATAACCAAAAAATCAATATATAATCTACCGTTCAATCCAATTGTTATGTTGTATATTAACACTCTTATGATGTTTGATAGGAGAGCGCTGTTTGTAAAAGTATTTTCCTATTTTTTCTTCTTTGCAAAAGTATTAAATATTTATATGTTTTGAAAATGAATCTGACTTTCACTGTAAATATAACTTTTATATATGTGTTGATAACCGGATTGCTTTGGATATTATTATTAAAAGGTATGAGTTTTATATATAATATACACAATATTATGAGTGAAAAATATTTATTGCCAACGATTTGATATGAAAACGCGTTATCAAAATAATAATAAATACTGATATTGTTTACATAAAGTATTGCTCTCAAAATATAGTCAAAATGAAAGATTTGAATCGCATCTCTCTCTCTCTCTCTCTCTCTCTCTCTCTCGATTTGCGAGCCTTAGGTTTTGTGAGGCAATACTTTCATCACAAACTCTGTCTATAACTTATAATTTAGTTTTATTTCATTATCCATACATTACTATCAGTGGTATTCCTACTTTTGTATTATTATTATTATAGAAAATATATGTTTTAATGAAATAACTTATGGATTGCATATATCAAACATACATTATAATACATTATAATTATAATGCATAACATTACATAACAGTAGTAGTAGTTGTTGTAGTGAAAGTTGTTAATTTGCAAGTTGATAAATCTCTTTCAAAATGTTAATATTTAGGTATTAATGTATGCATAAATATAGTGCTGTTTATTGAATATATTACAAATTTATAACTAAAATTACTATTAATGTAAACATTAAACATTATATTCAGAAACTTTTATTAAAATTAAATTCATATATATTTAAGAGAGAGAGAGAGAGAGAAATAAAATTTAAATTTTATAAAATTACACACAATATATAAAAGATTAGCTTATGCAGAATAATTTAATATTAAAATTTTTATAATTAAACAATGTTAACATACTATTACATGAAGTAAAATTAAATAATATAAACATTATTATGTTATTGTATTTTTGTGGAGATGTTATTCTTTTTTAATTAACAAAAACTTTTGATTTAATTTTAAAAAACTTTTGTTTTGTTAAATTGATGTATAATTGTTGACATATTTTATAAATATATAAATGTCTATGCATTTTAATGTAATTGAAAAGTGTTTGTTTTAATTAAAATAAAATAACATATTTACAGCATTTGTAATAACAAAAAGAGATTATACGGATTCTGTATTACAGAATAATATCTGGAATAATGAAATTAAAATTATATGTTTGAAGTTGAAGAGAGAGAGAGAGAGAGAGAAAGAGAGATCACAAACATTGAATTCAATTACATTGAAATCTCTTTTGCAAACAGATTAAGCGATGAATAAAATGAATGTATAAACACAGTGAGCGATGAAATTGATTGCAAAGCAATAATATTTGTAAAACACTTTGCCAGAGCTATCAAGCGTTTCTAAAAACATGGTTGTATTGAATGGGACCCATCATCAATTCCCATAGATATCTATTGATATCGAGTGCTATCATTTTTACTAATATGATGCTCTCTCTCTCTCACACACACATCAATGATAGAGGCATTACAGCATCTCTTTATTTTTAAGTCTAAAGTATATTCACTATAATAGTGAAAGTCATTGTAGAAAAAGGAGGCATTATTTTCGGTGTTCATTATTTAGAGTTGTAGTTTAGCTCTCAGAGCATAGTATAGTATAATATAGTAATAGTCGTTGTGTGCACTCATTTTAGTCATACATTTTAGTTGCTGTTGTTGTTGTTGTTTTCTCTCATCATCTCTAGTGTTTCGTTCAATTCACTCATCATTTTCTTTAGAGAAGTTATGTCTCATCTCTTAAGGAATCTGAAGATACTTTATCTCATATTTTTATATATTCTTAACGCTCATGAGAATAGGTTTTTTGGTCGTAAGCTCTTAAAAGTTTTCGTTTCACACAAATAGAAGCTACGACTACATCAAGAAAGCTCTGTATCACTCTGTGTTTCAGACTTTTCCAGTGAAAGTATAGTCTTTTTTCACTTTTCGGATGCTTTATATATAATATATTATATATTGCGATATAATATTTTATATATAAGATCCAAAGTAGAAAGTGAGTACAATATAGACACTAAACACTACATTGTCGGGCATCTCGTCCATTGCCAACATCACTGATAGGCTATAGACTAGCATTAGTGGCATTAATGTATTTCTGATCGTTGAGACCTATTCATCAATAGTGAACATTCAATACAATCAACTCAAGTGTTTTTTACTCTAAACGCTTATATCCTCAATCTCTCTCTCGCTCTCTCTCTCTCTCTCTCTTTCTTTCTTTCTTTTTTGAGGTATACTTGAGACTTATTAAGCAAAAAATAGATATAATATTTTGGACTTTAAAAAAATTGTTAAAAGCAATAATCCTTTTTTTATGACCCTAGCTAACTTTGATTAGATTTTTGAAGCACTACTTCAATGCATTCAATACAATATACTATACAATAGTGAGTAATACAATAAATTAAGTAACATAAATAATTTTAATGTATTGTATAGAAAAAAATTACTATTTTTTATAAAGTTTAAATTTAATTCAACACATGTTATCTATACACATTGTGTTGGTAGTGCTCTATTACCCTGACACTTATTACTATACAATAATCATATGATTGTTGTAATAAATAGAGCGAAATAACGGCATAATATATATCGTATATTATATATACAATATATGGTATAAAACGGTGTTTTTTATTTATATATATATATAAAAAGCAATCCACAGATTCCTTAGCCTTATATATATATATATATATATACCAAATATATACATATATAGCCTACTGTTATATAATATATATATAATATTGGGAAAGTGAGTCCAGACAATAAAAATTGCAATTATTTTCAATTGCTTTCTTTCCGCACGAAATACAATGCAATGCAACGGTATATTGTTGTTGTTGTGTTGAAATTCAATTAAAGTATTGTTTAATAATATTAATTTTAAAGCTAATAATTTTTTATAAGCCATAATAGTTTTGCTACTTTTTTCTTAAAAATCAAAATAAAGTATTTTTATCCATTAGTTTTTAAAGATATTTTTAAATAAAAATATTTTACATTAATAACCTTTTTGAACAACAATTGTGTAGGATTTTTATTTTTATTATAATAAAAGTTATTTGTTTATAAAATAAATCGCTTTAAAACTTAAAAAAAATTGTTGAATAAATTAGAAAATAATAGCCAATATTATGGGAAATTTTTTTTATAAGAAATATTTAATTTAATTTTACGGCATATTATTGATAACTACGGTATATTAGTGAGCACTTTATTTTATATGCATATATATATTGAGTAATACCATAAACATACTGTTTGTTATGCGGGATAATAGGAAAATCCTCATCAAAATTCACGATCGATTAGTTATAAAGACTTTTTTTGCCTTAAAATATAAACTCTCTCTTAAATAAATGGTTTGCATTAAATGCCGTTTTTATAGTTATTATGAGACTATAATTCAGTTTAAATTCAATATAAATCCATAAACTCTATTAAATTATGTGTTTTAATTGTAACCAATCGTACCAAACAAACGACATAATCGTATTACAATTAATGTGTTAATCTTTTTAATGTTATAAATATATTTAAAATATGTGATTTTAATTTTTAAGACAATTTTATTGGTTAGTTGTTAGAGTCTAACAACTAGTGTGACAATTAGTTAATAATTATAATTATTTTAAACATTTTGAGTGCTTTTAAAGCCTTTCATAAGGATTATGATTTATTTTTTGAACAATCTAAAATAACTAATTTTCATTTTATACTTTAAACATAAATCAATGAAAAATATGTTTTAATGAAATTTTAAGCACATATTTAATGTAAAACTAATAATAAATAAATGTCGAAAGACTATATCTATTGCTAAGCCTGTAATTTGGTAGCAATTGATTGAATTCCTAACAAATCTAATCAATAAGAAAGTCATTGGAGCTTATGATCCGGAATTGCTGTCAAAGAGTGAACATAAAGTATAGAGTGGGATGAAGAGAGCGAGAGAGAGAGAGAGAGAGAGAGAGAGAGAGAGAGAATGACCACAAAAAAGCGTTTTACTAGACTTTTTCATATTCGTCACCACTTATTATTGTATACACCACTCGTCTCTTTCTCTCTTTCTTTCTTTCTGTTTCCCTTATTTTTTGAGCACATTTTTGAAGCACAAACCGCACCGTCGAGTATATAACGAGATTATTCATCGATTTTTAGATTATAACATTGCATTCAATACAGAGCTCTGGAATTCTTTGGTATATTATATTTGATGTTTGTTCACAAAAAAAAGTTGGAAACATTTTGTTTGCCTCTCAAATAATACAATGCTATCGATTTATAATTTATGTGCATGGTACATATCATCCGTCTCTCTCTCTCTCTCTCTCTCTCTCTCTCTCTCATTGATTCAAATATTAAAGAATGCATTTTAAATATATATTTTCAAACTCATCCGGTATTTTTGTTTATATTGTATTCATTATTAAAACAAAACTTTTTAATTACCTAAAAGTTTTGTCAAATATAGGTTCAGTGTGCCATAAATATTGTAAAATTTATAAAATATAATTAAACGAATTGATATTTAATTAATTGGTATTTTATATATGCAGTATATATTATATATATTGTGCAAATATACATACAAACAAACAACTAATACATGTATAATAATGCTATACATTGAGTAAATTGAGTTAAATTTTTATTTATTTATTTATTCTTACGGTTCGATGCGATTATTTGGCGAAAAACTCACTCTCGTCTAAATGCAACACCACTTCATGTAAATCAGTAATGGGTTGTGCCGTTAGTATTGGCTTTCACTCTGCATTATACCTGAAGTCTATGTAGAAATTACCAGCAGTTTTGTCGATAACATTACAATAACTGTAGCATTACATACAGACGCTGTGGAAGTATAGGAATTTACAGAATAATGTCTACAGTATTGTCTGTAGTATTGTATTTGTGTCTTCATATACACACCACCAGCTATTGTTTTGGACTGTATTTTACATGTATTTTGCAACCAATCAAATCAAATGCTTAACAAATCAAATTAGTCTTTCAATTCAATTATTGTTTTTCACTTTACATGTTATGCTTATATTTATTAAATTTCTCATTTATCTCTATATCTATCTCCAATCCTACAACAATCCTTTTAACACCAATTTGTTAGTTATTTTGTAATTTGTTATAATTTGTTGGCTCGCTTTTGCTGTCATTATTCATACCTTTTATATAAATTATATTTATTTCGATATAATCTGATTAATGCCTAACAAACAACAGCACAATAAAACATTGTTTAATATTTTGTATAAATAAGACTTGTTTTCGGATGAAAGGAGAGAGAATAGATACGAGAGAACAGCCAGAGATATGTGATGTGACCAAAGAGAGAGAGAGAGAGAGAGATGTATTTAGCTATAGATTGGCGATGATTGTTGCTCTGGTGTGTCATATTGTTTTGTCACGTGAACTCCACCCCATTTATGTCATTATATAATATTATATTCGCATAATATTCTGTGGAAAAGGGAGGAAACGGTGCGAAAGTGTGTGCCGTTTGTGCGGTAATGGCATCGGAGGGAGAGATAGAGAAAGTGAGAGATTCAATACTAGAAAGATGTTCAGGCATTTCATGCCTTGTGTTGATAACTATTGATGTAAAGAAGTCATTGTTAGTTAAGTTATTGTTATGTTTATGGTGTGCGGGTTGTGATGAGGAGTGTTGAAGACTTATGCGAAATGTATAATATGCGATACAATATCACATGCCTTTCCCGATACAGGGCTGGCATTTGACAAACGCATTCATCGGACTCGACCGCAGCAAAACAATTCAACTTAAAGTTAGTTGTCTTTTACCATCTCTTTTCCCAATACTTATTTAATTTAATTGTATTATTTGACTCAAGAATATTATAATATTTATAATATTAATTGAATTGTATATATCAAATATTTAAAGCATGTTACATGAATTATTCAGAATACTATCAATGTAGTTTTATTTTTTGAAAAACAATGGTTTTGTTTGAAAAATAATTATTATAATAATTTATTACTTTAATGATTCAATCAATTTGTGTTGTAATTCTGTATAGTGTTGTTTCACGCATTTATTTAATGCATTAATCTTTAATTTGTAACATAAATTGTTTGAGACGTGCAAAAGAGATGAGTCTCTCTCTCTCTCTCTCTCTCTCTCTCTTTCTCTGTAGTAAGCATTCAATTCTTTTACTAAATGATTGGCTTCAGTGATAACAATGAGTTCACAATATTTTATTTGAAAATAATATAAAATAGAGTATAACTTTTGATTCGCTGCTAAACATTTGCAATAA
>JAQIWK010001552.1:0-10210 GCA_034695265.1 Dissorhina ornata
AAAAACCTTTCAAATATAATATATATAATTATAAATCAAATAAATATTTATTCATAAAAAATTTAATAATATTAAAAAATCAAAAAATATATATATTTGAAATCAATACCTTATTTTTATTTAACAAACAACACCTCAAACACACAACACAAACAGGTATTTAAATCATTGATTTTGAAATAAATAAAATAAATTCAAACCAAAAATAAAACACTCAATTATATGCCAAACAAAAAAAAGGTATACATATAAGCAGTTTTGGGCGCATATTACGGCACACAGGCATACCTCATGTCATTAACAGTCATTCAGTCGTATTAATCAATAGTTAGTGTTTTGAAAAGTGATGGCAAGAGAGAGAGAGAAATAGAGAGAGAGAGTAGCTAAGAAAAAGGTGATGGACTCACTTTAACAAGATAAACTAACTTAACAAAAACCGTATAAATACTACTATAAATACCTGGCTTATACAGTATACACACCCAAAAAACTATTTCAAATCATTCATCACAACACAAACCAAACTAACAGCTCATTCACACACAAACTATCAAAGGTATGTATATGTTTGGGTACCCCCACCGCCCCGAAAAACACACCAGGGCACTTTGTTTAAAGCCATGGCTTGTCTCACACACACATACAAAACAGTATGTATTTAAACTGTACTTATTTTTAAAGTGAAACGATGTTGTTTAAAATAAATGAGCTTATCCTAACTTGTAAAAGAAATATACATATACCTATGTGACTGACCGAGGCAATAATTATCCACGCATTTTGGTTAGTTTGCTTGAATAGATATAAGCTATCTAGGTATATCCAAATATGCATGCAACTATACTACCCTCTTATATACCATTGATGATGTGGTAATTTTTATTTATTTAAAGCAATTATAGTGTCAATATAATATTTTATTTTTTAAATACATTTAAAAGTATTATTTTGTAAGTATAATGAGCAAGTATATTTTGATTTTGTGTAGGTTTTTTGTTGCAATTTAATATGACATAAATTTTAATTTATAAAAATTTATAACTTTATAAATTAATACAATATTTGTTTTACAGTTAATCTTTTCGTAATAATAATAATAATAATAAATAAGCCAAAAACACCTACATAAAACAAATCAATAATATACTTTAGTTAATTAGTTAATAAGGTATTATGTAACAAATAAATTTTAAAACATTATCAAATAAATTAAAATATACAAAAAACCAAAATTTAGTAATTAAAATATTTAAATTATTTGAATAGTTTTATAATAATTATTGTTATTTAAATATATTAAACAAACCTAACCCAAGATAACTTCAAAAATGTATTTGACATGTTATCATAATAATAGGTATTTTGAAAAAATTAACTTTTTACGCTTAAAAGTAACTAGACTAATTTAAATAATGTTAATATTTATAATAAAAAGTATTTTATATACATTTTTGTATGTATTTATTCACAACATTTAGTTACAGTCAATCAAATTTGTATATTATAATCAACAACTTGTTGATTGACTTTGACATCAATATAATTATAGAAATATTTATAACATTAGCCTATTGTTAATACCTTGAGCATATATTATAGTCAAGATAAAACAACCTTATTATTATCTATACATACAGTGTGTTTGCTGTCAATTATTTGTTGTTTAGATGTCTAATGCAAAATGACGAGTAAATTATATATGAATTAATTTATTATTATTATATTTTTTATTTTATTTATATTAAACATTAAATAAACTTTATATTCATTGGTTTATAAAGTGTTAAGTAATTTAAAATAAATTTATTTTGTTGTAAATATTTATTTATTTGTTTTTTTAATAATTAAAATAATTATTATTATAATTATTTGTATTTTTTGTTTTAATGAATAATTTTAAAAACTTACAGTAAATTTAAAAATAATTAATGTATTGTTTTATATTTAAAAACAAATAATATGTATGCCTTAGGCAATAAAAATAAAAAATATTTAATTAACAAAATATAAGTTGTTTTAGCAAAACAAATGTTTTATTTTTATTTTGTTATAAAAACAACTAAATAACAAATGAATAAATTATTTATTTAAATCAACCAATAATTTATTAAACTACTATAAATATCGTTTAAAAACAATAAAACTAAATTAATTATATTAAAAACAAATAAAAGTTATAGCTTGCCATTATTAATTTGTGGCATAAAAGTGTGAATTTATTTTAATTAAACATGCTAATAAATAAAACATCTAGTTAAATCTATAAAATAAATTTTTTGTTTAGATATTAATTACACGGGTGTTTCACTTTAATGACAAATTTAATTATAAATTCATTTGAATAAATGATTTATAAAATTATATTTACAAAAATTATATTTTATTTATATTAAATATATAATTAATATAATTATGTAGTTATTAAAAAATAATTTATGCAAATTATATTTTTATAGTTTGTAGTTGAAAATATATTAAGCAAGCTAATTTGTCAAATAATATGTCATTTAAGTATAACTCAATTTACTTCAATTTAAATATACAATAACAAGATAATAAAAGATGACAAATTATAGCCATAATTAATTACTAATATTGATTATAATGCTAATAAACTTAATTATACCTTGCATAATGTAATTAATAATAATTTTAAACTAATAAATGGGATATTTATGACAAAATAAATAAAAATAATATAAGTTTATAAACAAACAAAAAATATTAACATAAAAATATTTTTCTTATTATATTTTATTTGTATTTTATTTACTATGAATATTAATGTATCATGAATATTCATATTATGTTAGCTTATTATTCAATAATTAGTTAATAATAATTTTAACATTTTTTTATTAAACAATTAATCATGTTAAGTAATACTAAATAACATTGTCAAGCTAAAATTTAAAAAAATTAAAGTATAATAAAAAAAAATTTTAATAAATTTTTGTTTGAAAACTTAATTGTATAATTTAAGACATGATATATTAACTTGCCAAATAAATATTATTTTGCAATATAAATACTACAAATTAGTGACAAATTTTTTTTAAAGATACCTTGATAACAATTTGTATTTAATATAACAAAAATTTTAAAATGTTTTATCAGTTTTATTAGGCAGTACCTTACTATGTTTTGGCACACCTTACTTATCAATTTAAATTAAATTTTATATAAATACTATCAAGATACATTACTTGTATTTAAGTGAAAAATGCTTTAAACGTGTTGTGTATAAAAATTATATAGTTTATCTTGAATTAAATTTAAAAATAAAGCAATTTTTACGTTGATAACAAGTAATGGTGTTTTAAATTGAAATTAATATATCACTTAATTTAGTTATTAGTTATATATTTGTTACACTATTTAATATTGAAAATTAAAGTTATTTATAGTATATATTATATTTAAAATATTTTTATTTTATTTATTAAGTTATTAAATAAAATTTGTTTTTAATGTTTTTGAAGGAAAAATTTAAATTGAATTTTAATATAAAAAATCATAATTTAATTCAACATTTTTTTAAGAAAGAGAGAGAGAGAGAGGCTCAACTAAAAACTTGTTTTCATACAAATAAAAACATTATTTTTAAAAGACCTTTCTCTCTATATATTCATCAAGAAATAAGTCTACAAAATAATATATGAAGTGCTCAATTTGTTTGAGCAACTAAAGTTTGTAGACTAAACTTATATAGATGTTATTTTGTAATTTTAAGTAAATTATAGTTTAATAAAAAATATACTGTTTTAAACAATACTCTCTCTCTCTCTCTCTCTCTCTCTCTCTCTCTCTCTGATACATTATAAATTAAAATAATAATATTTTTTAATTAATTAATTATTATAAATAATTTTATTCATCATTTAAATATACATATGTTTTAATTATATAATTAATGGTAAATTATCATTGGTAATGCATAAAACACATTAGGCAATTAAAGTTGTATAAACTAAATGAGTGATTGTTATAAATAAAATAATGTACATAATAATTTTTATATTTATGTTTTGAATATGAGTTTATTAATTAAATATAATACAGTAAATAATTATAAATAAAAATTAATCATAATGTTTATAAATACTACTAATAGCGAGAAATGGATGGCACGGGTGGTTGGGTATCTGTGGCCATCATATGATGGCCGGCGCCGACGTACGGCCAAAATCTAGCACCGGTTGATAATGAAGGTAGTGATTGTCTAAACATAACATTATTATCATCATCAGCCACATCAATATCCAGGTCACTATCATTATCATCATCAAGATCTTCAATCTCTTCATCATCAGTCTTATCGCCCGCACAACCTGTAGGACTACCGGCACCACCGGCCTCGCCATCGTCCTCACCGTCCGTTTTTTGTCGCTTATGTTTTGTCCGTCTATTTTGAAACCAAACTTTCACCTGAGTCTCGCTTAGACCCAGACTAGTGGCCAGTTGTTTACGCTCCTGACCCACCACATAGTGGTTGCGTTCAAATGCGTGTTCAAGTTTTAATAACTGACCAGGGCTAAAAGCTGTCCTCACACGTTTGGCCTTACGAAATGGTGGTAATAGAAATGCACCGTCAAATGGCATACCTAGTTAAAAATTTTAATAAAAATTAGCATGTTTATAAATTTTAAATTATTAAATAATTTTTTTAATTTAATAAACTGTAAAATAAATTTATGAATAAAATTGAGCTTGTTAATTAAATTTAACAATAATTATTATTGGATGGAATTACAATCACTAATTCAATTAATTTTTATGAAATATAGTATATTAATTTAAAGTATCAAGCAAAATTTTTAGCCACTATAAAATAAGCTTATTTTTAAGTTTTAGCTAGTTCAAATTAAATAAAAATTCATTTACCATGAAATCGGTTGAAAGCAAATTGATTAGCTCTCATTAGCCATGGATTAGCCATCATCGCCATTGCCTGATGATATCCATGTGGTCCTTGATTTAGCGGTACTGAACCGGCGGCCGACATATGGTTAGCCGCCATCGCGGCCATCATTAACGGGTGAGGCGTTGAGTGGCCGCCTATAGATACAGCGTTTGGGTGATGAATAAGACCAGGGTAATGTTGTAATGTGCTAGGTGATTGGTATTGGCCATTTATAAGTGCCTGAGATACCGGTGCTAGTGATGGTGATGATGAAGATGTGTTGCTTATAGCACCGGGAGATGAGTTAGAAGTAACAACTGGTGGTAGCGGGGATGGTGTGCGAGATGATAGTCGGGACCGTTTAGCACCCGATTGTCTGTTTGGTAGGCTAGGACTCGAGGGTCGCTCCGCTCCGAAACTTTTAGTCTTATGATTGTTGTTCACAATTGAGTCAATACTAAAGGCTAGCTTTGGTTTGTGGTTTGAAGACATATGACGGGTGGCGGTGATGGACATGTCGTTACAGTCGGCACTTGGAGGTGACATATGTGGTGCCAAAGGCATCATAGCCTATATGGTTAGGTGCTTATATAATATATCTACTAACTTTTTATATGTACTTTTATTATATAATATATTTAGTTAACCAATTAATTAATAATTTTATCTTGATAAATTAAGTTTGTGGCAAATAAACAAAATAAAATAATAAATATTATTAACGGGTATTTTATTACGGTGAATAATATAGGTTTACCAAAATTCAATATTAAAAACTGTATTATAAAAACTTATACAATATTTAGTCAACTGATAGCACCAATATACACTAAATAGCTGGGTAACTTTGTGTTAAATTCAATAATATATTTTTGACAACAAAAGTCTACTAGTTTTTGAAAGTTAAAATATTTTTCAAAAACATTTTTTGTTGTTTATAAATACAAACACAAAATAAAAGTATATGTTATGAATACACAAAAAACAAACCAAGTTTATATTTATACATACAGTAAGTATACCAAGAATCGGGACTCACGTTTGGATTATTATATATTTTTATTATATTATTATAAAATCTATAGCCAAACCCAGGTCCGACAAACAAAAACACTATACATATATCAATAACTTGGATGTGCTTGTTATATATGTGAGGGGCCGGTAGGTTATGAATTAACTGGGTATATTCATACACAGAAATATACCGTATAATATCGCATATGAATACACGACCTGTGAATATAAGGCTTACAGGCAGTCGAGAGCGCAACACCGTATGAGTGCCTAAAAAAGTAAGTATAATATCTTGAGTATCAAGTATTGGGTAGTAGTTTTCAAGTGGTTTCATATGATATTGTATGGTATGGTAAGTGTGTGTATGTTTTGCAAATACCGTTTCCCAGCCCTCAACCTAAACCAATACCCCCTCCCGTAAAAATTTATTGAGTAGACTGTAGTTTAGGGAAAGAAAAAAGCTGTTAAATACATACATATAAACACATCGTAGGGATGAGAGAGAGATAGATAGATAGATAGATAGATAGATAGAGAGAGAGAGAGAGAGAGAGAGAGAGAGAGATGTAAGCTAAAAGTGCACCAACTTAAAAATCTCTCTCTATTCATTCAAATACAGCCTACAAGTATTGGATATATCATTGACAGGGTTTGCACCTTCAGGCCAAACAAATACAGGCCGGTGTGCGCACAGCCATCACAAACATAGCTCAACCATTTGGCACAAAGATCTTGATGGGTAGGAGGAGTTTACTTAAATTCACCTAAATTGTATAATACATACTACTACAGATATATACCGTGTTAATTTTTATGTAATATATTTGGTATTGTTCAATTTGGTATTTTATATTGCAATATGCCCAATCAACCAAAATGATGTTTCATCATTGATGGTATTGATCATGTTCATTTGTTCAAAACTGTTTAATAAGTTTTAATTTGATCAAAAGAATTTAATTTCAAAAATTAATATTTAAAAATAATAAATAGAATAAAATTTTATAGACTAAATATTTATTTTTATTTATTTGGCATTTACCAATATTTACAACTATTAGAAAGTATTTAATTAAATTATATTTTAAACAATAACTTAAATACAGTTTATATTAAAATAAATATATATTCTACATATTTGTTTGATAAATAATATTATTTAAAATATATTTTGTAATATAATTTAATGGAAAACAATTATAATGAGAGAGATTTACAATTAAAAATATTTGTTATTTGATTGTTATTACTATTATTATTATTTATAAATCACATTAAATTATATCACTTTAGGTGCATTTGATTTATATATAACATAAATAATACAATCTTAGATATTATTAGTCGGTTTGTATTTTAGACATTTATAAAATAAATAAATGATTGTTTTTTTACAAATACCATATAAGTAAGTAATGTCTATCATTTTAGTAATTTTAAGCCAGTTTAACTTACTACCTAGCAAGCTAAACCTATTATTATCGGCATATTATCGCCAATGTAAAACGGTATATATCCTAAAATTATTATTATTATTACATACTATTTGTACCGTATTTTAAAGACCTCTTAAGTAGGCATTTAAGACATTAAATGTTTTGTTTGAAGTAAATTTTAGCAAGAAGAAATTTTAATTGACTTTTAAACCTAGAAAAAAATTGTTTTGTTTTAAAACTGTATGTATTAGTTTTAATTTTGTTTGGTATAGGTGTGACCACTGTATTGCAGGTGTGTTTAATAGATTGCCCAAGGTATTGTTACTATTACTATTAGATTAGTTAGCCTATTTATTTTATTTTTTAAAACTATTAATTAATTTTATTATAATTATTATTAAAAATTGATTTATATTTATATAAAAAAAATTATATATTTTAAAAATTAATTAATCTACCTGGTCATTACTGTATAGAATAAAATTAAGTACTAATAATTTTACCTAGATAACAAAAAAACTTATTTATTTTAATGTTATTTTAATTGTTTTAATTGTATAATATGTTTTGTCTGGCATATATAAATTAATATTGATTTATAAATATTTTTGTAATTAACCATGTCTACTTTATAAAGTCTACGATATAAAGATTAAAGATACTTTAATTTATTAATAAAAAATTATACTTGAGCATGATAATTTTGTATAATTTTTATTATAGTTAAATAAATATAGTTTATATAAGTTATATATAAACAAAAGTTATTTCTACAAAAGTTATTTGTACAAAAATAAACTACCTAGCCAACAATATTGCTATAATAAATAATCAACAATAATCATATTTAATTGACTAGCAATTTATAGAATTGAACAGGGTGTATATACAATATTGTGTATTATTATATGAGTATGATAAATGGTAGTTTAGTTGTTTTTGAACAAGTTTGTTTTATGATTTACGCCAATTGCCATACAGTTCCCATAATATTACCAATGTAGTTTTTTTTTAAACCATACCAACTTGGTATTACCAAGTATGAGAGGCACCGGTATATTACCAACCGGTGCGCGATTATAATCAAGTTTGTTTAATAATATTTTTTAAAGTAAAATAATTTAAATTAAACTAGATTAGTTGCGCTAAAAAGCCCAGGTAGTTTACAACAATTTTATGTTATATGTTGTTTATGTAATAAATAGCTTATATATACAATAACATTAATATTGTGTCAAAAATTTTATAAAGTTTGAAGATTTTTTTAAGTAGGTGTTATATGATATATACTGGGATATGTGTTTGTCATAATAAATTGCTCTCGCTTAAAGTGTAAAAATATTATATTTGTGTAATTTATTTTTTAAATGCTTCAAATATATAATATTTACTTTTATAAAATTATTGAGTTATTTTTATAAATATTTAGAAAATTATTTTAATTTTAAAAAGTATTTTAAAAAAATAATTATTATGAATAATCAATCAAATAAACAAGAAAATAATATTAATTGACTTAAACAGCAAGCAACTAAAATTATATTTACACACTAAATTAAATGATTATTATAAAACTGCACCTATGTTATTGCATTGCCATTGCCAAGCTTAGTTATCAACTTAAAATTAAATCATGGGTGGAGTTTATTTACTTTTATTTATATGCATATTTTTAAAACAACATTACTTATATATTATATAAGTATTTATACCAAAAATTAACTAGGGGGTGTTAGATAGAGATTACTTTTAAAATTTAAATTAAAAACTTTTTTTTGTATAAATATATAACACATTTACTTTATTATGTGTTTAGTCTATAAGTAATTTATCTATTCATCTCAATCTCATTCATATAAGTATTTTTCTCATTATTTTTAGCCCATCTGTACCGTACGAATAGGTCAGACCACTGGTCCCCACCATAGGTTTAACCCATAGGTCATATCAATGTATATTTTGTAAAAATATATTATATTATTTATTATATTTATTAGTCATGCTTAAATATATATAACTTATTATACATTTATCTTGGTGTAGTATACCCACCAAATCATTTCTTAAGTATACATGGTGCTTGTAAGCCATGTCAAACCAACACACACAAAATATATTTGTATACCATATCCCGATCCCACCCATTCATAAACCATTAGACAATTATTCATAGCTTTAATTAGTTTCTTAGTTTAGTCTCTCTTAGTCTCTCTTAGTCTCTCTCTCTCTCTCTCTCTCTCTCTCTCTCTCTCTCTCATCACTTGTTGTTTAAACTTATTTATCAGTATTTAGAATCAATTTTTTGTTGATGAAAAGGTACGGTAGAAAAGTTACCCTCCCATTCCTACATTGAACAGACATAGTATCACTACTATTCCCATACAGTTTATATACATACATAACTAACTAACTAACTAACGATATAGTGTAACAAATTATTAGTTTATGTTTTTAGTTGTTATTTTTTGTTTAGTTTTGTGTATTGTATTTATGTTTAACAAATAATATTTATTTTTAAACAAACACAACTAATTTAGATTTAAACAAGATTATTTTTTTTACAATACTGTGTCTATTATATTTGTTTTTTATCCAGCTATAATCATTTAAGTTTTTGTAAAAATAAATGAATATTTCTAATTTATTAATGAAATAATTTTAGATTATATTTTTTATTACTAAAAGTTTTATATAAAAATAAAAAATTTGAGTTTAAAATTGAAATTATATAAACTAGTAATTTAACTAATTGTTCAAAACTTAGTTTCTATCAAATTTATATCGGCTGTTTGGAAAGTCTTGTCACAAAAGGAATGGTAAAAATATTAAAAAGTACCATTTAGAAATTAATAAA
>JAQIWK010001553.1:0-10209 GCA_034695265.1 Dissorhina ornata
ATTCTGTTATCAAATTATTGATATAATGTTTGGCAAACAAAAAATAATTTTAAAAAATAAGTTGGACAACTTCTTTAATAAAAACATAATTTATGCATAAAATTATATTGTATATGAAAAAATAAAAAATAAAGTATTATAATGAATAATCCTTAAGTTTTTAAAGTTTGTTTTAATTTTTATAAAATAAAATGTTTATAAAAATTTAGTTAAATAATTACCGGAAAGACATAACGGATTTTTTGTAACTAAACTATCCGTTAAAGTATTAATACTAAGAAATAAATTAATTTACAACTTTTATTATATTCTGTAAATTAATCATAAATAATTTACAGAATATAATAAAAATTAGCCGGGAATTATATTCAATCTTGTAAATATTATAACTTTAATTAACGCTAAAAAAAATTGCAAGCTACATATTTTAGTTTATAAATAGTTTGGTAATATTATAATAAATAGTTTGAATTAGATTATATATTATAATTCATATAATAAAAAATTTATTATGATTAAATATAAATTAATTATATATTTGTTAGTGATATTGTGTGCCATTCATATTTGCCATTGCTATTCAGTAGGCAGTCGGTGTGGTTTTCCTGGATTACCTCATAATACCCAATTAGACCCTGTTAAGTTAGTTTATGAAGATGGTGATGAAGTGCAATACAAATGTTCATTAGATGATTATTATGTTAAAACCCAAACCAAGAAGTGTGTGGCGGGTGTTTGGACGGGAACCCGATCTACATGTGGTTACTTTATTATAAATCAGTTAATAAATGCTCGGATTGTTAATTTACAAGAAAATAAAACTATACTTGATAAAAATACTAGGAATTATACGGACGAATTATACGATTCTCCAGCTTGCTTTTTTGATAAATCAGCCACAGCCGTAATGGTGATGGACGCTCAGGTGCCTCATGAGTGGCACTTTGAGTTTGAAAACTCAATCTTTTTTGACTTTTTCTTATTAAATCTTAAAACTCCCAAAATTGGTGTTCAGACGCGAGCCGCCAACGAAATTGACTCAATACGGGTCAGAAATGTCCGCGTCGTCAGCGAAGACAACAGGACCTGTTCACTAGATTTTAGCACAAGAGACGACACGATTAGATATCATTGGTTTTGGTGTACACCCAGTACATCCCATTCGTTGAATAATACCGTATCCATTAAGTTTATCACATATTCAAATCAACCAGTTAAAGTGGTTGGTATGTATTATGTGTATTTAAGTCAACTTCAATATTGTGGTCAACCAACTGTCCCATTATTGACTAAATATGAGCCACAAAATGACGAAACTCACCAAATTATATGCGATCCCGATGTGGCCTACGAAAGCACATCCGTTCAAAACTCGTCCAATACGGACAACCCGTATATGAGTGATTGCATATATAACGAGTATTGGTCCGGTAATCCCAAATGTGTGCCCAAAAAGTATTGTAATTTAAACTATAATAACGCTTCCGAAGACATAGTTTCAGTTAAAAATGCCTACATTTATGATAAAAACAAATGGTATGCCATTGAAGGCACGTCTGTTCACTACCGATGCAAATTGGATTACGAGATTGTAGCCGATTCTGTCCGTATCTGCCGATCAAACTCAACTTGGGATCAATCGGGACCCATATGTCAAGCAATTAAGCACAGTATGTAATTTAATAAATAAACAAAATACTTTGATAAATATAAGATGCATTTTAATATAAAAATTTTTCTTTGAAATTTAAGGTTTGTTAACATCATCAAGTTTTTTGATACCAGCAATAATTGTCTTGGTTTTAATTATACTATCAGTGGTTTTAATGATTATTAAGCGGAGAAATAGCAGAGATATAGCCAGGCAAAATAGTGATTTACACCATGGTAAAGATGATTACTTTAACACCGATTATGACGATATCAATAATATGAGAGGTAATGATGACTACTATACACAACCCGTATATTATGAACAGTTAGAAGAAAATAGATACGAAACTACAGTCGATTCATCGATAGCTAATAAAAATAAACTTACTTTGAATCCTACAAATGATCTTGGTAAGGCAGTACCAACAGTCACACCCTATTATTTGCCTATTAATGAATCAGAATATACTCAAATGGGTAGTAAAAAAGATTTGTCAACAAGTGTTTGATGTTATTTTATGTTTAATATACAAAATTTTGTTCATGTTAATCCAATCAATACTTAACAATCTTAATCTAGTTAAATTCTAAACGTTAAAAAATTAAATTTTAATCCATTTATAATGTATTAGTATTAATATATTAATATAAGTTACATTATACACATTATACTGAATAAACACCAAAAGTTATTGTAAATAAATTATTTACTAAATAATGTTTTAAAACATATAAAAATTAAAGTTTCATTTATATTAGATTTGTTTGAAATTAACACATGAAACAACAATTTTGAAGCCAATTTTAAATTTAAATTTTACTTATTTAATTCAATTTGTAAGTGTGTATTATATAATAATAAAAATTAATTTTAAAAAACAATTTGAGTCCAATTTTAAAGATAATAAATTGTTTAAAAATATTAAAAATTATATTTTAATAAATAGACTTATATAATATAAAAGTATGTTGAGTATACAATTGACTTTATGATGATTTTTTGAAACTAAATATAAACTAGATACAAAAAATAATGTAAAACTAATTATGATTAAATACTTTATTTACAAATTGCAAATATTGATTGGATTTTAAATTAGTAAGTTTAAAAAAACTAATACTTATATAATCAAATACTATAATATATACACATGTAGCCTAGTTATTAGATAGTTAGTATTATACAGGGTGTTAAGTTTGATTTGGAAAAACTCATTTACTTTAAAACTAGTTGCCTGAATTATATAATAAACTTATTTACTTAAACTAAATTTGTTTTAGTGTTATTACTGAGAAATAAACTGATTGTTAATAATAAGTAATTTGCACAATATAATAAAAATTAGCCGGGAAATTTGTTAAATATAATTTATATACAGGATAGAAAATTAATTTTAGTCGCAAGTTTTAGTCTATAACATATACAAGATTTATCATATATAAGTTATATTAAAAAACAGTTAAATTTTAACCAGTTAATATATTTTTAAAATTAATATTTGTTGCTTGTTTAGTTGTAACTATAACTTAAACACAAAATTAAAAAAAATTATAATAAATAGTTTTAATAAAGGTTTAAGTTATATATTATGTAATTATGATTACATTTAAAATCCAAATTTATTTATTTGTAATATTGTATGCTATTAATATTTGCCATGGATATTTGGTAGGCAGTCGGTGTGGTTTTCCTGGACTGCCTCATATAACAAAAATAGACCCTGTTAAATCAGTTTATGAGGATGGTGATGAAGTGCAATACAGTTGTCCATCGGATAAATATTATGCCAAAACTCAAACCAAGAAGTGTGTGGCGGGTATTTGGACGGGTCCCCGATCAACATGCGGTTATTATATTAAAAACCAGTTAATAAATGTCCGGATTATTAATTTAAAAGAAAATAAAACTATAATTGACAAAGATACAAGTAATTATACGGACGGTAATTCCCCGGCCTGTTATCTTGATATAAAAGCCAGCGCCATAACGGTGATGAACGCTCAGGTGCCTCATGAATGGCACTTTGAGTTTGAAAACCCAATATTTTTTGATTTTTTGTTAGTAAATCTTAAAACACCCAAAAATGGTATCCATTTGGGAACCGCTAATGAATTAGACTCAATACTAATCAGAAATGTCCGGGTCGTTAGCGAAGACAACAGGACCTGTTCACTAGACTTTAGCGCCCAAGACCTTAGCACTACAGCACTTTGGATTTGGTGTACGCCCAGTACATCCCATTTGCTAAATAAATCGTTATCTATTAAACTTACCACTTATTCAAATCAACCAATTAAATTAATTGTTTTGTATAATATGTTTTTAACTAAACTCCAGTATTGTGGTCAACCAAGTGTCCCATTATTAACTAAATATATGCCACAAAATGGCAAAACAAAGCAAATCATATGCGACCCCTATTTGGCTTATGATAGCACACCCGTTCAAAACTCGTCCAATACGGACAATCAGATTAAAAATAATTGCATATATAACGAGTATTGGTCCGGTAATCCTAAATGTTTACCCAAAAAATATTGTAATCTACAATATAATAACGCTTCCGAAGAGATATTGTTTGTAAAAAATGCTTACATTTATGACAAAAACAAATGGTATGCCATTGAAGGCACGTCCGTTCACTACCGATGCAAATTGGGCTATGAATTTGTGACAGATTCTGTACGTATGTGTCAATACAACTCTACTTGGGATCAATCGGGACCCGTATGTCAAGAAATTAAACACAGTATGTAATTAAATAAATAAAAAATACTTTGATAAATACAATTTGTATTTTTTACAAAACTTTTTGTTTCAAATTTAAGGTTTGTTAACATCAGCAAGTTTTCTGATACCAGCCATTATTATTTTGGTTTTAATTATACTATCAGTGGCTATAATAATGGTTAGACAAAGAAGTAGCAGGGATATAGCCAAACAAAATGTTGATATAAACAATGGTAAAGATGATTACTTTAACACCGATTACGACGATATTGGGATAAGAAGTAATGATGACTACTATACACAACCCGTATATTATAAACAGTTAGAAGAAAATAGATATGAAACTACATTTGATGCACCGGTGGTTAATAAAAATATAATAACTTTGAATCCTACAAATGATCTTGGTAAAGTTGTGCCACCAGTCACACCCTATTATTTGCCTATTAATGAACCAGAATATACTCCAATGGGTTGTAAGAAAGATTTGTCGACAAGTGTTTAAAATTATTTTATGTTTAATATGCAAAATTTTGTTGCTTGTTCAAACAATAGTTAATATATGACCAATTTCAATTCTAACTTTTTTAAAAACTATTTTTTATACTTATTTCTTTAGCACATTGTGTTCTGACTATACAATAACATTAATTACAAATTAAAAAAGTATTAAAACTTATTTTTAAAATTATAAATTTATTGATATAATGTGTAGTTATTTGATTAATTCAGATTTATCAAAGACAATATATTTTTATTAAGTTAATTATAAATTATAATTATGTTTGCTTATAAAACTTGAATAATTTGAAACTTTATCAAGATATAATTATTACAAATAATATTTTTATATACAAGTTAATCAACATTATTAAATATGGATACTCAAGAATTTGATATAAAATTTATAATAAATTTTGATTAGAAAATATCATAAAAAAATTATTGTTATTAGTATATAATATTATAAAACTAATATAAAAAGTATCTAATTAAAACAATTTATTATATGAGATTATATTAGTAATAGTGTTTATTAAAATGTGATTGTTAATTATTTATTTAATATTTATCACACTTATAATAAACACTAATACAAATATTTGAGATAAACATTAAATTTTTACAATACATGTGTGAATTTTAAATAGCATTTTTAACATTGTAATTTAATTTAATTGTAACTATATAAACAAATTTAAACAGGATATTAAAAATTTATTAAAACAGAAATTACAAAATTAAACATGTTGAGTTGCTAATTTAGATATATTACATAAATAAAAATTTGTTTTATAAAAAAAAAGTTTTTAAACACATGCTGTAATAATTGTAAATTAAATAAATTTAATTTTATAACTAGAAATACAAATTTTTAATGACATAATTTTACTAGTTTTATAAACTATTATATAACCTTTTTAAATATGTTAATATTGTTAATAGTAATTAATTAATTGCTAAATTGAGTTATATATTCAAACATTATTTAATAAATAGTATATAAAATAAAAAAGTTATCATGTTAAATCAAAAAACTTAAAGTATAATAAATCCTTTAAGAAAGTTATATAAAATTCTTGAATAATTTATTTCTAGTAGTATATTTGTGTTAAATTTTTTAACTTAAAAAACATAAAATCTTATCATAAAATCTTAATCTATACAAGTTTTTAATTTATATATTGTATCAAGGCAATTAATCAAATACAACAATATTTCCAGTTAAAATTAAAATTAATGCAAATTAAAAACTATCAATTAAACTAATGGAAAATCAATTAACAATTAAACAAACAAAAAAATAATTACAAATCAACTAATATGTAGTTTAAATTAGTTATAAAAATTAAATTAAACATCAAGTTTGACGCCAAAAGTAATACACAAACACCAGTACTGACACAAAAAAGCCGGCCGTATATTATTGTGCGCGCAAACGCATAGACGTCTCAATACAACACAACCACTAAAACCTTTGAAAAATAAAATACATTTTCATTGCATTTGTTGTTTCAGTTGTTTTGCAATTAAATTAAAAATTTTTAAATTATAATTATAATTGTGTGGACACACCAACTGTCTCTAGATATTAACTAATTGTGCCATTGATTTACAGGTAATATAAAAGTTTATGTTTTAATTATAAATAATATTTGATGTCATTATTAAATGCCAAACATTTTGCTGCCTATTGTCTAACAATACAAAACACACCGTTTAGTTAGACATTACTTTTCCCATACCTTTCCCTTACAATTAAATGTTTACTTTTAATTATTTATAATTTATGATACTTTTTAACTAATATTTAATTTTAATTAAAACTATTTTAAAATATTTATTATTATTATAATTAAAACAAAATATTTTGTTTATATAACAAATGCCGGCGTTTTGTTTTTCAATGCCATTGAAATGCATAACAAATTATTGTTTAAATATATAATTTAAAAGTAAAACACATTTTTATATTTATTTAATAAATTATTTAATTTATATTATATTTAATTTAAAAAATGAATAAAAGTATTGATTACACAAAATATAGCATTAGTTACATCAGACATATATAATATATAAACTGGTTATCAGTTATTAATTTTATTTTTATAGATAATTAGCAGTAATTTCTTGAATTAAAGGGAAAGTTGTGTTAAAAATAAAATTTAAAAATAAATAAATAATTACAAAAAGTCTTATACAATACCAGCCAATACTGTGTGGTAAGTATTGCCGCTAAATATAGTTATTTTTAAATGAATAGTAAATTTTATTTTGTTTTTATACTTTTTATATATACTATTAAATAGTTATAAAAAATAATATAATTTATAATTAAAAATAAATAAAAAGCGGATATATTGTGAGCCCAACACACGTAGGGTATAAATCTCAAGGCAAACAACTTTGCAGGCAATGGCTATTAGCGGCTAATTTTGGGTACAATTTGTTTTATTACACCAGAAATCAGGTCATTCCTGAGCCGACGCATTGTCGGGTGCTTTTAGGTGCTGGTTATGTAGAGGGACTGCACATGTGTCCTGTCATTTTGTAATCAATTTATATAAATTATATTTAAATTAACTTATAAGTATTTATATATGAATGAATAGTTAGCGCGTTTAAATACCAATTATACAACTTTCTAATATATAATATTTGGTATAATTTATACATTTTGAATATCTCATTATGGTCAGTCATAGGACAATCATGAAATATCATGATGATTTTAGTTCCCTTTTTAATCAATTATATATTAATCACCTTGTTATTAGTTTTAAAATTGATTGACCCTGGTCATTGAGTTTATGAATGTAATTTGAATTGAATTTTAATTACACCCCCTTATTTTATTCATTAGGCTTTTATTTGTGTATAATTTATATAACATTTTTATTTATAAAAATGTTTAGTAATTATTAATTACATGAATATGTAATTTAAAACAATGAATTGTCACCTGGTGTTATTTATATAACTGGTTTTGCATTTTTAGTAGGTATAGTTATAAAAATATATGCTTGAGCCTATTAACTCATCCCTAACCATTCATTAGTAGTTAATTTTAAGTACAAAAAAAGGTTTAGACATTTGAAAAAATCCTGTCCTTGGCTTACAAGCGATTGAATAGTATTTTATATTTAATTTTTTTTTTCATTTGTCACAAAAGAAAGTTTAGATAAAAACCTCTTATATTTTAAATATCATATCAAATGTAAAGTTAGTGTTAGTGTTAGTGACAACAACTTGTTATTTAATAACTGTTTATTAAATATATTAATAATTATATATATTGTATTTCATATGAAATTATTTAATATTGAATTAATGAATAAATATTAATATTGAATATATATTTAATGGCTGTTTCCCGTTTGTAGTCAACATTTTGTAGTCTAAACTTTTTTTATTATATGTAAATCTATGTGACATATCGTATATCGATTTTTGTTAGTATCAGGATAATTGTTTTCTTAATGAATAAAACCATTATATTTTGAGTTTAAATCTATTTTATGAAATAATTTAATTGTTTTTCAAAGTTTGATGATTTGAATACTGAATGTTCTGGTAGTTTGAAGTCATATATCATTAATATTTTTACTCCTTATCTCACAATTTGAGTGCATTTTTGTTGCGATAAATATTGAACTTTTTTTTGGGTGATATTGTGATTAAATATACTTATTTTTAATCAGTTTTATTAATAACTACAACCAATAGTTTACAAATTTTTTATTATTGATTTGATTTGGCATTTAAATTGAAGTCACGAGACATTAAAACATGTCATCACTTATGAATAAAATGTTTAAAAGGAAAAGTAATGTGACTTTTATTGATATAATTTTAATTTAATAACTTATAAGTAGTTTATTGTTTGTTTGTATAAAATTTATTTGTATTTTTTAAAACGGTATCCAATGTTACCAATGATTAAATGATAATTGATTTAATATTTGAGTAATAATTTTATTTTATCTATAGATTCCTTAAAGTCACCGCAAAGTCCTGAACCGTCAGATATGTCTAACACACGGTATCCACAAATCGGTAAACCGGCGCCCGATTTCAAGGGAACAGCTGTAGTGAACGGTCAGTTCAAAGACATTTCGTTGGCTGACTTTCGCGGCAAATATCTCGTCCTTTTCTTCTATCCATTGGATTTGTATGTTATTTATATTGTCAACCATTTGTTTAAAGCATTTATTAGATGTTTTTAAAGAATTTTTAATGAAAATAATATTTAATCAAATAATTTTTTGGTTTTGAATGGACAGTACGTTTGTGTGTCCGACAGAAATCATATCATTCAGCGACCGATCGGATGAGTTCCGTAAAACAAACTGCGAGATCATTGCCTGTTCGGCCGATAGTCACTTCAGTCACTTGGCCTGGTATGTCAGCATTTATCTTGATAATTGTCATTACTTTTTCATAAGTAATCTTTTGTTTACACATTGTTTTTGTATATTTTTTATAAACTTTTTAACGCTAAATGTATTTAGATTTTATTTGATATTTTAGTACATTTTAAAAAGTTTAATATTTTTCTTAAATATATTTTGATTTAATGAATGAATTGATTGATTGGATGATAGGGTGAATACATCCCGAAAGGAGGGCGGTTTGGGTCAAATGAAGATCCCGTTGTTGGCCGACAAGAGCGCAAAGATATGTCAAGACTATGGCGTGTATTTGGAGGCGGAAGGTATACCATTGAGGGGTCTGTTCATCATTGATGACAAACAAAATTTGCGTCAAATCACTATCAATGACCTGCCGGTGGGCCGTAATGTGGACGAGGCTTTACGTTTGGTACAGGCCTTCCAGTTTACCGATGTTCACGGAGAGGTCTGTCCCGTCGGTTGGAAGCCTGGATCAGATACCATCAAACCAGAGGTCAAAGCCAGCAAAGACTTCTTCTCCAAACAATAAACATTATTATTCATTGGATTTATGGATCAATTGATTAAATTTTATTTAATTGATTGGTTTGATATTTGAGCACAACTTTTCTTGATTAGTAGTGATTTCGATAATATTTTTCATTTAATTATTAATTGATTTGATTTTTTTAATTATATAAATGATGTCTAAAATTGTTTTTAAAATTTTATGTTTAAATACTTTGTATAACAATAACATTGTTAACCACTAATATTAATAGCTTTAATGAATATTCTGTAATAATATCTGATAATAATTGTTGAGTTATTAATAATAAAAATTTCCGGCAGTTTTAGTGCTCTTTTTAATTGTAAATTTGTTAAGTTATATATATTCTCTCTCTCTCTCTCTCTCTCTCTCTCTCTCTC
>JAQIWK010001554.1:0-10204 GCA_034695265.1 Dissorhina ornata
ATATAAATAATTTTACATAGTTTTAGTTACAAATAGTTTTAATTAAATTATAATTTGTATTAAACTCTTCACTCAATCTGTAAGCTATTCAATGATTTTATTGCATTTGAAATGCAGTTAAACTGTAAGACAAATGTGTTGTGCAGTGAAGCGTACGTATAGTATATATATATCCATCATTGAAGGGGTCTATTGTTTGTCTGCGTTGTTGTCGTAACACTGTTTGTGAATTGCGTCGCAATCACCGATCGCTGACCACTTAACCGCCGAGTGTTGACCGGCCATAAAGATTACCCAAAAATGTCGCCAAAAGTTTGCCGATCGCTAGTCATCGAAACGTTGGCCATCGAGTCTACCAAAACGGTGTCATTAATTGGCCAATCGGTGTCCCGAGTGGTGCTACTGTTGACCAACGGACTGACCTCTACCGCACGGTCACACCCGATGACACACATGACTGTCGATATAGTGATTGACGATTTAAAGTCCATTCAAGTCATACCAATGGTCGACATCGGTTGTCCCGACTTTGGCGGACAGTACTATGAAAAACTGAAAAATATTGGCTACGATTATCGACCCGACGGTAACTATAAGCCGGACAAAGTGGCCACCGATATGTGTGATTGTATCGCTCGTACCGTTGGTCACATTAAGGAGGCAATGGTTGGATACAACGCGGCCAACGGATCAAAGCGTTTCCAAGATATAGAGTTAACTTATGTTTGCGGCCGACATAAGGATCAAGTGATGCGAGACTTTTGTAAACTGTTTGTCCAGAAACGGGTGGATTTGTCCTTTCTATCGACGGTTTGATAACTATTTTGAATGTTTTAAATGACATATAATTGTAATTATATTTAAATGTTTAGTTGAATATAGTATGCATTGAAGAGAGAAGCTCATCGGCGGTCGTTAGTTTGGCGCCATTGATATGTCGGCCAACGGGCTCTTCGGTGGCCAGTAAGGACTCATCGGCGCTGCAAATACCCGACGATTTGTTTTCTTTAATGGAAGTGCAGACCATCGACGCCACCATCCACTCGATTGACGGCTACTTCAAGAGTTGGCTTCACGAGCCGCCGACGGGCGTCGAAATGCTCCGCATTTGTCTTATGGGCGGAACTGATGACCAAATAGTTGTCAAATGTGATGTCAGACAAGCCATTCTAGACATAAGTCGCGCCGCCAATGGCTATGATATCAAAACTAATCCATTGGTTATAAACATTTGGGACACAAATGGTTGCGATCTTTATTTGATTGGTTCGGTCAGTAAGGATGGTCTCTGCGATTCAGTCACTTATGGCATACCATACGTATTGAGTCCCAACTGTTCACCTGAACTGTCGCACACCGAAGTTGAAGACAATTGGAGCCGTTTTTACGGATTAGCTTCGGCTATGAATCTTCGCAAATCCATTGCTTTACTTGAGTCGCGGCACAAACTGATACCCAAAAACCTGTTTGCGTTGATGTCTTCGGCCGATGAAAAGACTTTACTTTTGAAGCCAATCGCTACCAAAGAGCTAATAATACCATACTTTAATGATACAGTTACCGAACTCTTCTCACGCCAGCCTTCGCCAGCCATTGTCCAATCGATTAGTCAACAATTGTCTCGTTTGCCGTACGCCGATATTTACTGTCCATTATATCTCAAAAGTGATCTCTTTGATTATCTTCAACCGCAGGTCACCAATCAACACACCAAATGATAATCCATTATATAAACCAATCATTTATTAATTTTTTTTTGTTTATTTAAAGATTTAATTCATTACTTCATAACAATTATATCAAAACTTTTTATTTAATCAAAAATTATTAATTTGTATTACAAATGATTTTTTGTGTTCAAAATGTGTTTAAAAATTTAATTAGTATTTAATGTTTCAAAATGTGTGTTAAATGTATTCATAATTAAAATAATATATAAACAGTTTATTCAGTGATGAGTGTTGGCCGACGGGAACAATGACCAGCACTTAGAAGACCATAACGTGTCTGACAGATCGTAAGGCCGTACGCCGGCCAGTGGTCGAGTCGCGAACCTTCTGGAACACGTTGACCACCACTCGTTGGTTACGGCGCGGCGATTGGCAACACTTAACGGTCAACTCGATGACCGTCGGACGGGTGGCCACCACATGAAGTTTGTTGCGCTTCACACGTCGCGGCAATAGATCCATCAAATGATCATATTTGGTCCTAAAGTAGTCAATCTGTCGGCGACGACGGAACCAATACTTTGTGTCCAATCGGGGCAATAAACTAATGGTAAGGATTAGATGGACCAATCAAATGGTCATAATGTGTGGTTTATCTTCAAAATATACTCACATTATTGGATTCAAATCAATGCCCATATGATTACCAATGACTGTCATTGTTGGCAAAGATTTGGTCATTATTTGGTCACTAAATATTATATCAAATTTAACACAATATTATTGTATACCAAACGATACAAACTATAGGTCAAAGTTACCCTGGTCACCCTTGGCACCCTGGGCACTTGGCACTTGGCTTTGGATACTATATTTTAATTAGGGTTTATCAAAATGCTTGTCATTTATAAATGCCATTAAAAAGGCATAAATGCCTATAAATGCCTTGATAACACACCTATAGACTAGTGATAATAAAATAAAAGACCTAGATTATATTTTTTAGTCACGAGTTTTCACGTGTTTTTTAAATGTCTCATTAAAAAATGAATAAATTATTTAAAGCCCATTAAAATGCAATGCAATATTAGAAAAGGGGCCATAAGGGGGCATATTTTATATATTATTTTAGTTGTGAACGTTGTTTGTGAACAAACACATTGCAAAAACATGGCAACCAATTGATTGACAATTTATTAATTGATTTAAAATAAGTTTTTTTTAAAACAAAATTAAAGTTTGAAAGACTTTTTTGGTTACAATTTGGTCACTACTTATACCATTAATTATATAATACTATTAAATGTCTAACAATTTGTGAATCAAAACACGACAACAAAAAGGTTTGATTTGTTTATAAAATTAAATGTAAACACAATTTGAAAAACAAATTAATTATAAATTAATTTATCATTTGATTGAATGAATGGACAGTTGATGCCAACCAAGAAGACAATGGTATGACAATGGCGTCCATCAGTAATGAGTGATCCGATCGAGTGATCATCGATATAGTGGTGGTGTGTGTTTGGCAGCTGACGGTGAAGATTGCAGTACAATAACTGATCCGTTCGGTGATCTATAACTGGAAGAATGGGTGATATACTGCGTGAGTGTGAGATGGAAAGGCCGCCATCACCCGCACGGCTGGAGTACACTTCGGACAAACACCCGCGACTGATACTGGAATCGTTGAATGTGTTGCGCCGCCGTCGGGAACTGTGCGATGTGGTGCTCATTGTGGGTAACCGTAAGATATTGGCTCATCGGGTCGTACTATCGGCCTGTAGTCCATACTTCTTAGGTATTGATTGATTGGTTGACATTAATGTGTAATTGAAAGTCTAATACAATTGATTACGAATTGATAGCTATGTTTACGGGAGAGTTGGCCGAATCACGTCAGACCGAAGTGATGATTAGGGACATTGACGAGCACGCCATGGAACTGCTGGTGGACTTTGCCTACTCATCGCATATAGTGGTAGAGGAGTCTAACGTACAGGTGCTGTTACCGGCCGCCTGTTTACTCCAGATGACCGAAATACAAGACGTTTGCTGCGAGTTTCTCAAGAAACAGTTAGATCCCAGCAATTGTCTGGGCATTAGGGCCTTCGCCGACACCCACTCGTGTCAAGAATTACTACATTTTGCTGATAAGTACACTCAGGATCGGTTCCAGGAGGTGATCGAAAACGAAGAATTTCTGTTATTACCAGTCAATCAATTGATTGACATTATCTCATCGGATGAGCTCAATGTCCGTTCAGAAGAGCAAGTGTACAGTGCGTTGATGTTATGGGTGAAGTACAACGTACCCGAACGCCGCCAACATTTAGCTCACGTCTTACAACACGTCCGACTCTCGCAGTTGACGGCTAAGTATTTGGTGGGAACTGTTGGCTCAGATCTGTTGGTTAAATCAGATGAAGCGTGTCGTGATCTGGTAGATGAGGCTAAGAATTATCTATTGCTACCTCAAGAGCGGCCATTGATGGTTGGACCGCGATTTAGGGCCCGAAAACCGGTCAGACGGGGAGAGGTGTTGTTCGCTGTCGGCGGTTGGTGTTCGGGTGACGCTATCGCTAGTGTCGAGCGATACGACCCGCAGAACAATGAGTGGCGAATGGTTGCCCCCATGAGTAAGCGTCGATGCGGTGTTGGCTGTGCCGTACTCTCAGACCTATTGTACGCCGTGGGCGGACACGACGGTCAAAGTTACTTGAATAGTATTGAACGCTACGACCCGCACACTAACCAATGGTGCGGTGATGTGGCGCCTACCAGTTCTTGTCGTACATCTGTTGGTGTAGCCGTTTTAGACGGCTTTTTATACGGTATGTATTGATTGTCTATTGAATAACAAATGAATGTCATTGTAAAGCAATTTGTTTTTATAACCAGCTGTTGGTGGTCAGGATGGCGTCTCGTGTCTAAACTTTGTTGAGCGATACGACCCGCAAACGAACCGATGGAACAAAGTGGCCGGAATGAGTACCAAACGGTTAGGTGTGGCCGTTGCCGTACTCGGCGGTCATTTGTACGCAATTGGCGGCTCTGACGGCACGTCACCGTTGAATACAGTTGAACGATACGATCCGCGTACTAATCGTTGGTGTCCTGTGTCTCCGATGGGCACCCGACGTAAGCACTTGGGTTGCGCCGTCTATAACAATATGATTTACGCTGTCGGCGGTCGAGACGATACTACCGAACTGTCTTCGGCCGAGCGTTATAATCCGCAAACAAATCAATGGCAGCCAATCGTAGCCATGACATCCAGACGGTCTGGCGTTGGTTTGGCAGTTGTTAATGGATTGCTTTATGCTGTCGGCGGTATGTATTGTGATTAAAAGTGTTTGAAGATTGTGTTTAACCGTTTGAGTGATGAATAGGTTTTGATGGCTCGACATATTTGAAGACAATAGAAGTGTACGATCCCGAGAAGAACCAGTGGTGTCTTTGCGGATCAATGAACTATAGACGACTTGGAGGTGGTGTCGGTGTCGTACGTATACCACACCTCGAGACCTATTTTAGATAATTGGACGGTTAGGACACCCTCTCACATGGTTTACTTGTTATTTAAGGTCTTATTACACATGAAATAATCAAATTAATAGCCGGTTAAAAGTCGGGAGCGAGAGGTAGGGTATGTTTTATTTGTTGTTATACACCGGACCTTTGACCTCCCGGTCCCATCTCATTACGACTATACATTGAACTCAATTTTGTTGTAAATAACATAACATTTAGGATAATTAGGCTTCAAATTCAAACAAACATTTAACTTATTTTTAATTTATTTTCACTTTTAAATATTGTTTCTTTTTGTACAATAGATAACAATGTCTGTAAATATATACCAAATGGTACTACACTTTTAGTTTTCACACTTTAAATATCTATACATTTAAAGTATGAAAACATTTGTTTGACTCGAGTTTTTAAAATGATTTATAAAATACTGTTTGATAAACAATTTTTTTGGTCTATTAGTTAATATGATATAAATGTTTGACGGTTTGTGGTATGACTGTAGGTGAACCGGCCATTAAGTCCTTTCCGTGAGCCGACTTTGGGAAAGCCATGACATCGCGTATGGATTGTGCGCCACACATGATGGCCACCAATCGATCCAAGCCCAGGGCTATACCGCCGTGCGGTGGACACCCGCTTTGCAAGGCGTCCAAAAAGTATTGCATGGATTGTATGTCTTCGCCGAGCACTTTCTGGAGCACAAAGGCTTGCATCTGGTGGTCGTGTATTCGTATGGAACCGCCGCCCACTTCTTGACCATTGAGGACCAGATCAAAGTGTTGTCCTAATACTTGGCCCGGATCTGTGTGTAAGAGTTGTTGGTGTTGTGCGACCGGTGCTGTAAATGGATGGTGTGTTGACTCAAACCCATCACAACCATCTTCTTTGGGTGAAAACAATGGAAAGTCTTTAATCCATACAAAAGATAACGATTTATCATTGGATTCTTCGGCCAGTAGTTCAACACAATCGGCGCGAATTCGGCCCATAATTCGGTACTAAATTTAGTTTTGGATGAAAATAATTAAACACATTATTGGTTTCGTTGATTACTTACCACATCTTTCTTGGAACCGATTGCGACCCACAAGTGATGATCACTATTGAGTGGTTGATATTGGCTTAAAATTTGTTGTTTGACTGTCGCATCCAAATCATCCATAGTTTTGTTATAAAAGAGTTTTCCATTGAATTTGATTTCTCGTTGGATATCATCTAAACCTGTCATCAATTGTTGTAACCGTTGGTTAACTTCAGTCTTTGAGCACAAATAACACCAAATTATCATTTTGTGATATATTTATAGCAAAACATTACTTTACATCTGATTCAGAGATGGCTAGCGTTAGGCACATGTCATCATCACTGGTAGTTATGCCATTTGTTTGGCATAAGTTTATTGACTTTAACTGTAAATCAAATAAATAATTAATAAATGATTTTAAAAATGTTATTCAATGACATTTACAAACCTTAATATCAGACCTAAGGTCTGGCTTATCAGTGCCGTAGTGTTGCATAGCGTCGGCGTATGTCATGCGTGGGAACGGTATGTGTAAGTTATGGTCGCCGGTTGGCCACGAAAATTGCAACAACTCTTCAATTAAACACATGACGGCATCGGCGGTCGTGAAAGACATTTCTAAATCTAACTAAACAGTCAATACAATAAGACTCACAATTGACACAATTATAAGAGACAATACTTGTGTGAACTCAGGCTGACGGTCAGGTTTGGTGCCCTCATTCCTATAGCACCGGGCGATCTGAAAGTAACGGTCAATACCGCCGCACATCAGTAACTGTTTAAACTGTTGCGGCGATTGAACCAAATTATAGTAATTGTCTTTGAATTGAGTCGGTACCACAAACTCTTTAGCGCCCTATAGATAGCCAATTAGAAACTTAATCAATCAACTGATCCTAAAAGTCATGTAATATATAACATACACCGGGTGTGGCCTTAAACAGAGTTGGTGTCTCCACTTCAACAAAGCCGTACTCATCGGTCAAAAATTGTCTCATTTTGTTGACCACTCGAGACCGCAATCTAAGCGCCGATTGCATCCGCGGGTGCCTTAAGTCGATATACCGGTACTCGAGGCGTGTCTTTTCGTTGACATTACTATAGTCTCGGATAATAAACGGCACGTCTTTGCGGCACTCATTGAGGACACGAACTGAATCGGCCCGCACTTCAACCGTACCGGTCGGCAGTTGTGGATTAACCGCCGATTCAGGCCGTCGTACCACTTGACCGCTCACTTCAATCACCGATTCGGGCGTTAATTTTTTGACCAATCGTTGAACGGCCCGATCGGTGACCAGCACTTGAGTGACGCCATACGAGTCGCGTAATATCACAAACTGTCCGACCCGTTGATATTGAAGCCAACCGCACAGCCGTACCCTTTGGCCAACATCTTGGACCGTGAGTTGACCGCAAGTGTGAGTTCGGTCGGCAAACGAGTTCACATCACAACCCGACCGACACGTGTCCGTAGCGGTGATTGGCGTTGACTGACCGGTCGATGTGTTGACCACCAGTTTGTTTGGCCATTGATTAGCGACTGCACCGGTAGTTGAGGACAACAAACGCCGGTTTGTGTACAGAGTTTTGCAAATATTTTTCAACATTTAATTGACTTTTAGTTTACAATTAAATCAATTAATAATTGGTTTTGAATTTCATTTATAAAAACTTTGTTTGAAATGAAATTTAAAACACATTTTTCATCATTTGTTTACATGTCTTATAAATGCGAGCCATTCGTAGACAACGTTACACTTGATTATATTTAATTTACTTTTAATTTTATATTTAATATAATTAAACATTTAAACAATAATTAAATTTTAAATAATTTTATATAAACTATTTAAAAGTATATTAATTTTTGTGTTTTACTACACAAACAATGAATTGCCGCAAATTATAACTTAAAAAATTAATATTATTAAAATTTTTATATCAAAACTAGTGTTGAAAGCGTTAAATATTTAACGGTTAAATTTAATTAAATTTATTAAAAATTTAACGGCCAAAATATCTTTAATTAAAGGTATAATATTCTACTGTGGCGTCATCTATAAAAACAGTAAAAATTTGCGGAAATAACTAGCAAAATAAGAAAAATTAACTTAATTTAGTTAAAATTGTCTTAATTCTAGTTAGAATTAACATTATTTCGATTAAAACAACTGGAATATTGTGGTAATGTAGTCAAATATTGATTTTATGGTAAATTCTATCAAAATTTGACTAATTTAAATTTTGAACGTATTTTTATCTTTAACGAATATTTAATCTTTAATTAAAAATATTAAATATTTAATTAAATATATAACTCACAAAATATTTTAAATAAATTTTTCAACACTAATAAAAACAATTTTGTAAAAATAACCTCAACTTGAATAAAATGAACAAGGCACTGACAGTTTTAAGCCATGCATTTCTATACCTGTGTTAAGCACAGGTAAGTCACAGCGCATTTGGTACTGAGAGCCTCTGCTTTGTACTTAATTTTTACCGGACCCCTCACGCACGACGAAAAGCCCTTTTTGCAAAGCTATAGCACTATATTTTCATAGAATTAATTTTGAAAAAGGCGTAAGTCCAAAAATGAAATACAAAGTTTTGAAGTTAAAATTCATAAAAATGTATAATTATATCATTAACCAATCATCAATTGAGGCGCTAAATTTAAAATTAATTTAAATTTAAGTAAAATTTAAACAGATTTTGAAGTTTTTAATCATTAGATGGCAGCACTTGAACTATAAACTAAATTATACGCTAAAAGCCTATTATATGCCAATTTTGACTGATAGATGGCGACTGCGATACTATTAAATATATTTTACGCTAAATTTAAACCTAAAATATAGTTTGAAATTAATTTTTGTGTTTAATAAAATTTACAAATTGTTTGTTTGAAATATAAATATATTCAATATTTTATCAAAAAAGAAAATCAATAAATGTTTTGCAAAATAATATTTATCAATGAAATTAATTTTATTTAAATTTTATTCAATACATTAATTTTATTTTAGTTATATTTTTCAAAATAAAATTTACAAACAATTTATTTAAAAAGTTTACTTAAATCTAAGAGAGAGAGAGAGAGAGAGAGAGAGAGAGAGAGAGAGAGAGAGATTTGCAAATGTATGTATGATTTTATGAGTTATTCATCAAAATCCTAGTGATTTGATTGAATACCTGACAAAATAAATACAAATATTTAAAATAAATAAAATATATATAAACACTGTTTAACTAATATATCAAAAAAACTATATAAATATAATCACAAGATTTGTCTTAAATTTAAACAAATAAATAAAATTAAGTTTATATAAAAAAAAGTAAATGTCTTTAAATTGATAAATTATATTACATTTATATAATTTAAAATTAAAATATTCTTGCTGATATAGACTTGTGGTTATACTCATAACATTTAACTAATCTAGATAATATCTATGTTTAATATTGCAATCAAACAATTTTCTATACACCAAATAATATTAGCTATAATTATTAAAATGTGCCAGATATATTTAATTGTCTTTAATTGAATGAAAATATATTATAAAAATCAAAATAATTATTAATTTCAAAACAAATTCATTAAATATTTACTGATTTACGATATATAATGTGATTATATTATAGTTTGAAATGCATTTAATTTACAATTAATTTCCATTACATCACTGAATGATGATCTGAAAAGTGAGATAAAAATTAATTATCAAAATATTTTATTTTTATTATATTTTATATAATAAGTCTATTGTAGGGATCAGTTGGTGGAGTAGTAGTAGTATTGAATGCGTGCCTTTAACTTAACCGCATAAGTGATGAACAAATCGCATATAATTAATAGTCTGTTTTTTATGGTGCCATCACTTTCACCAATAACTACATCATAAGAGAGAGAGAGAGAGAGAGAGAGAGAGAGAGAGAGAGAGAGAGAGAGAGAGAG
>JAQIWK010001555.1:0-10199 GCA_034695265.1 Dissorhina ornata
AACAAACATTGTGTTACTTTCTCAAAGTTGCTTAAATAAATTTCTAAGAAATTCTTGCTATTTTACTTTTTATTAAAGATAGTTAATTTACAAATTATTTAATTTAGTAATTGAAAGAAATCAGTGTCAAAAAAATATTACAAATTTAACAAATAATTTTAATTAATATATTAATATGTAATGTAATTACTTATTAATAATTAGTATTTAAGAATAGGTTTTATGAACATCATGATTCATGATGGTAATAATTATTTTTAAAAAATAAATTTTGAGTATAGTTTACAATCAATCCATGATTTGATATTAAAGTTAGACAGTTAAGTGTCGGGTAAGTTAAGGCCTGTCAACACCCGCACCTTTAGCTTTCCTGGTATAGCGACTATCGGTTAATCTAACGTTCCCTTCATTGGGTGACCACTGGTGATGGACATCGGGTTGATGTTAGATGTTAACTGATTAGAGATAACAATAGCTATGTTTCATATTACTTTCAATTCATCGCATAATTGTTTGTATTGAATGAATTTGAATACATTGTTGTATTGCATTGAATTTAGGCTAAAATTTAACTATAAATTATAGTTTTAAATGATTTATTCGTTATTAATAAAATTTATTATAAAATTACGTTCAAAAGTATTTGATTTAAAAGTCAGGGCAATAGTAATCAAGTGATAGAAATGACAAAAAGGGTCCGAAAAAAGCTTAAGACTTTTAAAGAGAAAGCCAAACAACAAGAAACCCTACCATCGGTTGAGATCAATGATTTGCCAAATGAGATATTGCATCAAATCTTCAATCACTTAGACTTCCGGTCACAAGTGGTGTCGCAAAGAGTGTGTCGCCAATGGAGGCAACAGTTGACCGATATATTTGACATCAAAACAGGTCTAACTTTGTTTGAAGATTTTTCCATTGGTTACGGCCAAGAGGTTCAACAAATGAAAGCCAAATCCAAACTAACTGAAGATGATAAAAATATTGCCATTAGTTTATCGGCTTTTAAACATTCAAACCTCAATCAAAGACAATATCTGTTGACACAAATTATTGCCAAATTTTCGCGACTCAGACGCCTATCCGTACTTTTCAAGAGTAGCCTTAAAAAGAATATTTTGCAAACAATTGTCAAGAGTTGTTCCCAAGACTTATACCAATTGTCTATCTATAGGACAGGCAAAAGCTTAATTAGCATTACTAAAGCCGACGCACATCTGATGCATAAATATCCAAATCTACAAGTATTACAAATCCTTGCCTATGAAGTGACGATTAGCGCACTGGCCATAGAAGAAGTGACCAAATGTTTGCCTAAACTAAATCGCTTACAAATATCTTTATGTGAAACTGATCTCTACTCCAACACATATACGGCAAATGCGTTTCAATACATCAATTCAAATATAAAAGTCTTACACATTTGGGGAGTGGAAGTGACCGCTCAAGCCTTACAAAAGTTAGTCGATAAACAACCAAAACTATTACAAGACTTAAGAGTCCTATTGACTGACATTAATGTTATGTCAATGATTGGCCATCATTTCAAGTCATTGGAAAAAATACAGATTTTTATATATCCACATATGAATGAAGTAGATGTCGGCCAACTCATGCTTAATATATCAAGTTTACCACATTTGCATCACTTAGGGATAAGTCTGCCAAACTCTCAACTAAATTACAATGATATCAAAATATTGAAAAAGTGCTCAAAACTAAAATTTCTTGGATTACATGTAACGATAATTTCAGTCGACACTATACAAGCCATTGCCGATCACTTACCTAATTTAAAGACATTAGAGTTACTTGAAATGAAGATATCAATTGAAGTTTTCACTAATTGTTTGTTGGCTATCAATCAAATCAAACAATTGTCAACTATTTATATATTTGATTGTAAATTAAATGACAATATATTTATACAATTGATGAACACAATTGGTCCATACATTCAAAAGATTGATGTCTCGGAGTCACCTAATTTAACCGTTCAATCCATATTTGAAATTATAAAAGTGGCCAAAACTAAGCCAAACCAGACATTTAAATGTGTTTTTTGCCCAGAAATTGAAAATGAATGGCTAAATGAATGTCAATTGAATACACCACTAAACCTCAACATCCAGTTTCAATACTTAAAGGTATTATTAGTTGAACATAGCTTTCAAAATGACTATTAAATTAATTACAATATAATCTTTTTGTCTATTTAATTATTTATTAAATTTAAATTACAAATTTACATATAATTATATTGAGTTAGACAGTAAATGAGAGAGAAAGAAAGAAACAAAGAAAGAGAGAGAGAGAGAGAGAAATGTTGTAAATATTTAATAATTAATAATCAAGTAATAAACATTATAGAAATTGTCTTAAATATAGTTTATTTGTATATTTGATATCATATAAAAGGCTTACATGTTAATATTGAAATTATAATTTATATTCAATTAATTTGCGGTTTTAGTTGATTTTTAAAATTAAAAATTAAAAGTTTAAATCAAAAATCTTAATCAAATACCAAGACTTGATATTAACATAATTGGTGGCAAAATAACAAATATTTATATTTAAACTAAATATAGTTTTAAAAAAATTAATATATAATTTTAAAAAATACTAATCAAGCAATAATTAAGCAACAATCTCTATTATGTTATATAAACTAACCATGGTTAATTCTGTAGATCAAGAATATTCAATACATTAGATTCCCATCAATAGTGTGGTCAATGTTTGACACCAGATGTCGCTTCATATCATCAATCAATTGAATCACTTTTTATTTACAAAATGAGTACAACTTTTATCAAAGAATTGTAGACATCATCAATGCATTAGTAGTGATAGTTGTCTACAACATAACAAATGGCGCACTCGTTGTCACCCAATATTTTGTTTGAAATCCGGTCACGAATTGTGTGACCAGTTGTGAGACGTTTTACTGTTTGAATCGCTAATTCAATTGTACGGATCAATTAAAGTGATGAATCAATTGGTCAAAGTGTGTGTATGAGTCTTAACAGTGTCAACAATAATGTGGTAATGGCTACGGCGGAGATGGTCAGCGGCGATAGTGCGGTGACCGCCGATGATAGTGTTGACAACACTAACGAAACGATACCCAATTGGGTGGCCAAGTATTGCCACAATCGTGACCAACGATTACCGCAAACTGCTATCTATAACATAGACCGATGCGATCAGAAGATAGTGAAGAGTTTATGCAATTTCTTTAAGTGTACGCATTCGTGGTCGCCGTCGGCCACACCTGACCAACACTCCAATGAGTCCAATGACGAGTCGGACGGACGGGACAAGTGCTTTGCCACCCGAAACACAGCCATACAGTTCAACATACATCTGGATAAGTGTCACCCAAACGATCAGCTTTACTGTAGTTATTGTCTCCAATTGGTGTCCAATCAAGAGTTGTTGAAACGCTATACCCATCGCTATCTAATCAAACATATGTTAAAACGGCATCTTTTTCGCCGATTTCAGTGCAATCAATGTCTGTATCGGGCGATCACTATAGACCACCTCTATGTCCATCAGGAGACACAACACCCAAAGTCCTATGAAAACGCCATCAAAGGTATCAAAGAGGGTGTTGTGTCGAAGATATATAGGTGTCAACTGATTGACGCGATGCCGACCATCGATAATATGTCCCGAAGACTGTACGACTATTACCGCAAATATCGGTCAAATCGGTTGAATAGTGAGGGCAAGAATGAGACACTATATCAGTGTATGTACTGTCAGTTCATGGATGAAGTGTTGAAACAAGTGGTTAATCATTGCGTCCACAAACATCCCGATTATCCCATACTCTACTATATACCCGAACCTCAAGTGACCTCTTCGTCGGCGGCCACACCGTTAGTCAATGATGTGATTACTTTTGATGTGATGACAGTTCGGCCCAAACTTGAACCGCAAGACAATAGCGTGTCGTCCACTCAAAGAACACCAGAAATTAGTGATAAAATGGCCGAACGGGAGAAGAGGCCACAAGTGAATGAAACGGGCGGCCAATCAAACACGCCGTCAATTTTGACGCAAACTGTTTCAAGCATTTTATCGGAAGACAGTCACTCGAAGAAGATTTGTTTGTTTTGTTACCAATTGTTAACTGAATCTCAATTTGCGGCTCATATTTGGCAACATTTTCCGGTCACCGATGCGGGCGACGAGACAACGTGTCAAGCAATCAACAATTGGATCAAACAATTGCTGTTAAAACAGATGCTTTTGTGTTCATACGATGATAATAGTGACACCAATTCAATTGGTGTATATCTTTGTTGTCCACTTTGTGTCCAATTGTCTAAACTAAACGATAGGATCGCTAAACGATATCGAAATTATGGCGAATTTCGTAACCATTTGTGGCAACACTGCTGTTGGCTATCAGTGAAGTGTAAACTCTGTAAACAATATCAACCCAATTGCGACCCAATTATCGCCAAACACTTCAAAGACAATCATTTCTCGCATTTAGCTATAGATTCGTCTAAATATCCATTTTTGACGTCCAATGAGTTGGACATCACTTTTACACTCAAAGAGTATTCATATTTAGAAAAGTCATTCATTGAAGTCAAACCAAATAAAGTGATTGAATCGCGAATCAGACAAATGGCCAAAGAGTTAAGACAAGAGTTTGAGACAAAATTGACGGCCAAATGTCTGCAAGACTTGAATCGGGTGAACGTTGTTGTAAAGCGAATGCCCAAAAGTGTGGCCAACCATCACATTAAGGAATACCAGGATTACGAGAATAGGAAGAATGGCAAACAAGTGGTCACATCTGTAAAGATACCCGAAAGTCATTTGGTGTCCGAAATGATCCCTAAAATTATTGATAAGATAACAGAAGACGACCGACCGTTGGCTCAAATTTTCAATGACCATAAGAAGAAAAAGAAGGGCAGACCTAAGAAAGATGGTCACGAAAAGGGCCGTAAAAAGACATCGCAATCGGATTCACGTGATTCCGGTGATAAAACCGGTGACAATTCAAGCGATAAATTTACTCCTTTATTGACCGAAATTAATGTGGCCTTAGATTCGTGTCGTACCAGTAGTAGTAGCGCCGCCGAACCCGAACCGACGCCATCGACCAGTGGACAACACGAGTAAGTGTTATAATTTGAATTATTGAAAGACAATTGTAATGAATAAATGTGTTTTGAATTGAATTGAAGGCAAACTGAAGACAATGATGACATGGAGTGTGACGAAGAGGAAAGCAAATTCATAAAATGCAGACATTGTAACGATCGGTTCAGAAACAAAAAGGAGTTCAATCAACACTCGCGCGATAGACATCGGGGTATGCCTATCATGGCATACGCCCGACAACGACCCAAATAGACACCAACTGCTCAATTCAAATATATTAGCCCTTATTTACATACGTTTTGTATATTTAATCTAAAAATTGGTCAGTTTTTGAACTGATTTAAAACTTGACAGTTTAATGCATAAGATTTATATTTAATCAATAATTTGTAGTTTAAAATAATTTAGTATATAATGTACAAAATATTTTTAAAAAACAAATTTTATTTTAAACTAAATTAGACAATTGCTTTTTTAAAACGATATTAATAATAAAAGTATAAAAACTGGATATAAAACATATTAAACAAATTAGTTAATAAATAAATGAATGGTTACAATGAATGATTATCAATTGATTGGTGCGTCAAATTGCAAATTAATAGGTCGAGTGATGACTTGGAAGAATGATTCCATGGTAGCTCTGGTGCCATTGAAACTAAATTCAGTTAATTTTGGACAACATTTGATTAGTTGTTGAACACTAGTGGCCGTTACGTGCGAGCAATTATTGACCATAAGTTGATGAATGAGTTTGGATGAGACACCGGATGCAAAATAGCACAAACCGTCGTCCGATATGGGCGTACGACTCATGTCTAGAGCGCGAAGGTGTGGGCAGTGATCGGCGATGAGTTTGACGGCCCTATCGGTTATACTACAGCCGCTAAGCTGTAGGAGTTGGAGGTTCGGGCAGTTTTGGGCCACACTGTCCACCACCTGATCATTGACTTCAATACAGTTGTTGAGCCTTAACTGCTCTAAACTATGACATACAGTAAACAGTGGTCGCAATGCGGCCGACGATATCATATTAAAGTTGGATATACGGGCGCCTAAGTTGAGATACTTTAGCCGAAAACAATGGCGACGAATCAAATTGATTGTAAAATCACTTTTCAAACAGTCATTTAAATTTAATTCAGTTAACTCGTTGTTTATGAGATAAGCTATGTTTTCGTCACTTAATAGTTGCCGTCGGCTTAACGAATGGATGAGTCGGGCCTTCAAAGTGGCCGGCATTTCGCTAATCATATGCCAATACTTTTGCCACTCAAACAACCTTTTCCTGGCGTCACATTTGGCACACGTCTCAAACACGGCATCAAAACTGATGTCCAACAAAGACATTGGTGCCACTAAATTCATTATATCTATTCAAATATCAATTATAAAAAACATTTAATTATATTTTATATATTTATTTTAAATTTACTTAAAAATAATTTAAATCTAAATTAGTTTTTAAATTATATTTTACAATAAAATTAACTATAAATTAACGATAATTAATGATAATTGTCTATATTTTTTTTGTCGGACACAACTACTGATAGAAAAAAGTAAAGCCAATTATGACATCAATTAATTGACATCAAAACCAGAGGTCCGTTGTATGGCTTTATGTTGTTCGGTGTCACTCATGTGCCGATAAGAGTCAAAATGAATGGTAAAACTAGCGGTTCCGGAGGTCATTGTGCGCACAAATGTTGAGTAATTAATTAGCTCTGAGAGCGGTGTGACTGCGTTTACCACTCGGAGGTCGCCTTTTGAGGTCATATCACCAATTTGTGAGCGCCTGACCGATAGGTCACTCACAATGGGACCAATGTATCGCTCGGGTGTTGTGATCTCAACACTCATATACGGTTCAAGCAATTGTGGCGAAGCTTTCTTCAAACAATTGCTAACACATTGATTAACAGTCGATATAATCATTGGTATTGTGGTTCGGGATGTCGTCTCAAACCATAACAAGTCGACCGACACATCCATCACAGGAAATGACAGAATCGGTCCGAAATCCAAAGCATTTTTAACACCATTTTCAATGGCTTTCAAGTGATAGTCTCTAAGTTTTCCCAATTCGTTGTCTTTGGTGACCACAACGTTAACCAATTGATGAATCCATGATTTTTTCTTTGACTTTGGATTCAATTGTAATGTAATTTTAATTTTATTCTTCGTTCCGCCGATAACTTTGTTTATCTCAAGTGTTTCAACAGCAGTGCCGCCAATTGTCTCCCGATATGACACCTGAAGTGGTCCGAGATGTGCGTCCACTCCGTACTCTTTCAGTATACGATCTTTGATAACCTGATTATCACATCAATAATCAATGTTATAATAAATAATTACCACTTCGAGTGACATTAAGATGTTGAACAATAAGTGTACCTCAATATGGAGTTCGCCCATACCTTTGATGACAGTCTGTCCCGACTCTTTGTCGATTACCATTTGAAAGGATGGGTCTTCACGTTGTAAGTTAGCCAACGCTAACTCAAAGTCTTTTAATTTGGACAAAGATGGCGATTCAATGGAGCAATAAAACACTGGTTCGGGAACTGATAGGCCACCAAATGTCGGCTTAATTGTGTTATCGTTTCGTTGAGACTTTTGTTTGGCCTAAAAGTCAAACAAATTTATAACATAACTGACCAAACATTTCACTCATTACAACGTTATGACACTTACATCGTTGGCCACTGATTGAGATGTGACTAATGTGTCTCCAGTAATGGTATACGTAAGTCCCGTCACAACCGCTATATTACCGCAACTTATTTGCGAAACTTCGCGAAAATCGTCGGCAAAAGCGACGTATAATTTGTGAATTTTTTCCGATTTGTCGCGATTTATATTAAAAATATTTTGCATTGTCTTTAAGTCACCCGAATATAGCCTCAAAAATGTCAGACAACCCAACCGTTTATCAAAAATAATTTTAAAAGCAAAGGCACACAACTGACCAGAATATAGGACCTGTATTTGCCGTACATTTTCCAAAGGACTGGGAAAATAACGGCAAATTGAGTCAAGTAGTAGTTGGACGCCTGTATTCTTATAGGAACTGCCGCACAAAACGGGAAATCCTATTTGTTTTATAGTGACCCGTCTTAAGGCGTTTTGGACCGACTGTACGCTTATATCTTCTATAGTTTTAGCGTTCAATACCTCTTCAGACAACTTGTCGTCCAAATCACTGATACAACTAATGAGATCTTCTCTTAATGTAATGGCTTTTGAATATAAATCATCGGACGATTGTAAAGGACTTGTTTCAAACACTTTGCCTTCAGTGCCATTGTCAGGCCAAACATGTTTCTCCATAGACACCAAATCAATCACACCTTTAAATGTTTTTCCAGTGCCTAATGGCAAGTGAATGGGTAATGGTTTGACTGATAATTTGCGTTCAATGCTAGTTAAACAATCGGAAAGAGTGGCCAATGGTTTGTCCATTTTATTTAAATAGAAAACTCGAGGAATATTATATCTGTCGGCTTGAGACCAGACGGTCACTGTTTGGGCTTCAACGCCGGCCGACGCGTCCAGAATAGTGACGGCACCGTCGAGGACGCTAAGGGCGCGCTCGACCTCTACGGTAAAGTCGACGTGACCGGGAGTGTCCACCAGATTAATGCGATGGCGTCGCCAGTGAAAGGTGGTCGACGCCGACATTATGGTAATACCGCGTTCCCTCTCTTGATCCAAATAGTCCATTACAGTGTCGCCATCGTGTACTTCGCCCATCACCGATGTCTGGCCCGTATAGTATAGCATACGCTCAGTTGTGGTCGTCTTTCCGGCGTCGATATGCGCTATAATGCCTACATTTCGCACTGACTTCAGCTCATCCTTTGGTTGCTCGTAAGGGCCCACTCGTGAGCCCACACCCGGTCTACTAGAGCTCGACAACCGTCTCAACACATTATATAATTGTCGGTAACTCTTGTAATGCCGTTTGGATAGCAAATACATTACAGATAGTGAAGTGATCTGAGAAGTGATTGTTTTAGCCGTCAATTAAACAATTAATTATATTTGTTATGCAATCAAAACAAATATTAAACTTAAATAGTATTACATTTTTTGAAACACAAAACAAACCAATTATGTGATACTCTTTTGCTTACCATTCATTTGTGTCCAACAAAAAACTATAGACAATACTTATAACTATTAAAACACTTGTAAACTCATGTATTTAATTGTATACACTATTTACAGATAATTAGCTGTTTTAATAAGTTTTACATTTAATTAGACAATTATATAATTATAACTATAATTAAAGCAAATATACTATTAATAACTTTAATAAAAACTTACTTTTAATTAGTAATGTGTTTGCGGTTAATAAACATTAGGTTAAGTGTATATTAAAAGTAATTCAATGATTGCAATGAAAATCAAAAGTAATTTTTAATTAAATAAAATAATTTTGTTTATTATTATTGAAATCAGTGTTTGATTTGAATATAAATTAAATGCAATGATATGTCAAATAATAAATGACTTTAATTGACAACTAATAGCGTTTATAATGAATCAAACGGTCAGTAATTAAGCTATTAAACCATTAAATCAAATGTCAATTTAATATTGTTTACACTTTTAAACCAAAACACTTTGTGTTTACAATCAAAATGTATGGCACGTGTGTATGTCATCACCGCTACGGCCATCCATTGGCCACAAACTAAACGCCAATACTATGTGAACGCAAACTAACGCCAAGTTTAGTCACTAATGGGCGCTACAGTAGTGTTGCATACAATACACCACTTTTAATGAATTTATTTGTTTATATAATGTGTGACTACAGTAGCGTCGCCTACAGTCCAACACGTGTTTAAAAGCATTAGACTATTAGGAAGACTATTGTTTGGTAGACAATAGGTGTCGCTTAAGGGTTGGGTTAAGGTATTAGTGAAAGTTTTTTTGGTTAGGTTTAAGAGTCTGTGCGCTAAATATAGTAATGATTGGATTGACTGAATACCGTAATGTGTTGAGCGCTTGCACTTCAATATACAAGTTTGTGTCACTCGTTTACTAGT
>JAQIWK010001556.1:0-10197 GCA_034695265.1 Dissorhina ornata
ATTGATCAAATTTAAATGTCAAGTATGTCATGTGGCATATCAAATGAAAGCATTTGACAAGTACTATAAGATAGGCACATAAAATTTATTTTCCAATTCACCAGTTTCAATTTATAACATGTTTTTTACATTTTTGTCAAATTTCTAATTATATATCTAAACAATACAGAACATTTTTTAAAATGGTTAAATGCACTGAAATACTCATAGTTATAGACTATAAATTTAAAACACCACCGTCAAAATTTTAAACATAATTATTGTAGAGTATAAAATTACCAAGACTATCTGTCAAAACACACACATGAACAGCGTGACATTTATCCAGAAACAATTTAATTAATATTTTTCATATTTATGTGCAATTTTTTTAAGATATGGAAAGTTTTTATAAAACAAATTTAATAAATAAATATATTGCCCTACTCACTAGATTTTGTTATTATATTTATTAATAGTTTTTAATCTGATAACACAGATATAGATAACGTTAAAGCTTTTCTATAAAATCCTTACAAATGTAAGGATTTTATATTCAATATATATATATATATATAAACAAATATTTTTGATAACTTTTACATTAAATATAATTAATTAAATATTGATTATTTATTTTGCATTTATAAACAAATTGATATTGGTGACTTACTGAAACATTTTATTAATAAAATTAATTAAATTTTATATAATTTTAAATATATAATTTAAAAATATTTTATTAGTACATATTTATATTTTATAAAAATAAAACTTATGAAAATATCATGAATTCATTTTTTAAAAACTATAAATATTATTTAATTAAATTAATATGTTTAATTGGTTTTATATATCAATCATACAAAATAAGTGATTTATATTTTTCATACCAAACCATAACTAATGTCAGGTACGGGTCGGACACCGAGATATTATTACCAGGTATTACTGTATGTTTGCCTAAAAAATATTTAATTGATTACAACTTAAAACACAAATTTTATTTTAATAATTATACAAACTATACAAATGATATTGATATTGATAAATTTAATAAACTATCATATAATCAACAATTATTATCATTTGCTCCTGAACAATATTTAAATATTCTATGGCATAATAAATCTCATGTTGTTCATTTAATTAATAAATCGAATATAAGTTACAGGGTGTCCATGAATTACCATTCATACTGCTTAACATATTTTAGTCACTTAAACAATCAAAATAAATATATTATCAAGTTTAAAACCAAAATAGTTACGTATCACAAATATATGATGATATTGAATGTAAAGAATATTACCTGGCTAAATTTGTACGAGTTACAAATAGCATTTCATTCACCTAGTGAGATCATTTATTTTCCATCTACCCAAAACACTGTTACGTTTAACGCAAATTATCATGGTCATTGTGGGCTATAGTACCAAGAAGTTATAGCAAGTAATATGCTCAGGTCAAATAGGTGTTATACCAAATTTACCTTGGTACAATGTTATAGCGAGTGTCGCCAACAATTATTTTATCAAACATCTAAATTTTTACACTATTGGTATTTGTTTAACCATGTAACTAACAAATATGGTAATAATGAAAAATTATATTTTTCAAATTTAGCCATGTTCAATTTTTATCATAATCTTATATTTAATTTAACTCAAAATAAACAATGTATTCGTAAATGTAATCATATTATTGAATGCAATCGTTATTCCTATACATTCAAACAGCTTTGTAATAAAGAAATTGATACTGGGTCAAATCGTTTTTCAATTATACTAGACTACCCACCACAACCTACAATTATTTATGAAACACATAATAAAATGTACTTGGAGGAATATTTATGTTTAATGGCTAGTTTATTGGGCTTATGGTTTGGGTTTCATGTATTATTATTATGTGATGTTTGTGCAAGATTGTTTTTAACATTTAAAACTTGGTCAAATAATCATCTTGTTAACAACAAAAAAATTGTGTACATAAATAACAATAGATCTATTTATTATAATCAGTTTAATTTAAAACGTTTGGTTTAATAAAATAATTAATACTTAATTATATCAAAATATCACAAATTTTAATTAATATAATTAAATACATAAAAATTAAAAATATTATTTGTAATAATTATATGTTACATTGTTTAATATTGTAAAAGTAAATTAGTTTATTAAATATATATGTGAATTAAAAAATAAAAGCAAAATAAATAATTAATAAAATATTTAATAGTAAATAATTTATTTATTCAATTTATACAAACAAATAGTTTTAATAACTTAATACACATTAAATATATTATTAAATATATAAAATGTAGATTTAATCTATAATTTTTATTCAAACAAATTTTATTTTATACTAAATTAAATGTTTTATATAAACAAATTAAAATATATAGATTTAAATGTATAATTTATCAAATACAATAAATATGGTATTACATTTCAAAAACTATAAATTTTATTTAATTAAATTAATTTGTTTAATTGGTTTTATTTATCAATCATACAAAATAAGTAAATTATATTTTTCATACCAAACCATAACTAATGTCAGGTACGGGTCGAACACCGAGATATCATTACCAGGTATTACCGTTTGTTTGCCTAAAAAATACTTAATTGATTACAAATTAAAACATAAATTTTATTATAATAATTATACTAACTTTACAAATGATATTGATATTAACGAATTTAATAAATTAACATTTAATCAACAATTGTTATCATTTGCCCCTGAACAATATATAAGCATACAATGGCCTAACAAATCTCACGTAGTTCATTTAATTGATAAATCAAATACTAGCTATAGGGTGTCCATTAATTACAATAAATATTGTTTAACACTTTTTAATCAAAAAAGTCATCAAGGTAAGTATATAATTAAGGTTAAAACCAGAATAGATACGTTTCACAAGAATATAATAATAATAAGTTTATATAATATTACCTGGCTCAATGCAAATGAGTTAGAAATTATATTCCATTCACCTGGTGAAATAATACATTTTACATCTAATACTAACTCACTTAAACTACATGCAAATTACCATGATAAGTGTGTTTTGCAATATCAAGAAATTATAGCTAGCAACATGCTCAGATCAAACAGCATGGTTAAATGTTATACAAATCATACCTTGGTACAATGTTACAGCGAGTGTCAACAACAAGTATTTTATCAAAAATCTAATTTTCTACATTATTGGTACTTGTACAATTCTGATAATTATAATAATCAATTTTACATTGATACTACAAATTTATATTTCCCAAATTTAACCTTGTTTAATTCTTATTTTCAACTTAACAATATAACTAAATATAACCCGTGTATACGTAAATGTCATGACATAATTGAATGCAATCGCTATCATTATACATTCAAACATACCTTTTATAAACAAAGTGATACTAGGTCAAATAGTTTTAATATTGCATTAGACTACCCACCACAACCTACTATTATCTATGAAACACATAATAAAATGTACTCGGAGGAATATCTATGTCTAATGGCTAGTTTATTGAGCCTATGGTTTGGCTTTCATGTATTGTTGTTATGTGATATTTGTGCAAGATTATTTAGTAAATTCAGCACCTGGTACAATAGTTATAATGTAAATAACAATATTGTTTTTATAAATAACAATCAACATATTAATCATAGACATTTTAATATAAAACGTTTTGTTTTACAAAGAAATTGATAATTTTAATTAATTAAAAGATAATAGAAACATTTCCATTAAAATAATTAATTTTATTTTAATGATAAAATTAAAATAATTAAATAATAGAAGTTTTAATAATATCAAAATAGTTTAATTGTATAAAAAAATATTATTTGTGAGATTATATTATTTTTATAATTTTATATTAAATATATTTATATAAAAAAAACAAAAACATTAAATATACCACATATTAATTAGTTTTGACTCATTTAAATCACAATACATTTATAAATTAAATTAAAACATAATAATTAAATTTTATATCATATGCAATATATTATTATAATAGCTATTTAAATGTTGTAATAACTAAAAAATAATTTATTTATAAATAAAAACAAAAACTACCAAGAACTTAAAAATTCAAGTTCACTATCAGTTCATACATGTACAGTTTAAAAACTATTCAAATGGCCAAGTTTACAGTAAATTATAAATTTATTTTTCGTGCTTGCTGTTTAATTGGATTTCTATATCAAACATCTTATATAAGTCATTTATATTTTTCATATAAAACAATTACCAATGTCAATTATGGATCGGACAGGGTGGTCTCATTGCCCGCCGTAACGTTATGTTTCAAAAAAGAATATTTATTTAATGATAAACTATTTCAAAATGTAACACGCTCATACACTTATCAAGATTTAAATTACACATATAGTAATTTAACTGATTATAATCAACTATCTGTATATGATCAAGTTAAACAAATGTTACTTGATATTAAAATAGTTTTATATATAAAATTAAACTCAACCTATATAAATATTTTGAAATGTAATAATTGTAAAACTTGGTACAGGGTGTCGATTCGAGATTATCTACATTGTATAACTATATTCCCTCAATGGCATAATGAGCCAGATGATAAGTATACCATGAACATTGATTTTCGTGGTAAATCAGCTCATAATACACTAATAACAGCAATATTTAAAAATACGGGTAATGTTTCGCACAATTATTTAATGTTAATTATGCATTCACGACGTGAGCATTTGTATTACCCTGAACATTATAATGATATTTATTGGAATATGAACGATTATGATTATTGTCAAGTTAATTACCGAGAAAAGGTATCGCGAAATAAATTAAAATATAGATCTGGAAGCGCATGCGTCAAAGGTGGCACGCGTGCGCAATGTGTCTATGAATGTAAAGCGCGCATATTTTACAAACAAAACTCAACTTTATATTCACAGTTATTAACGTACGATACACTAAATGACACCCTGTACTTTGCTAATAATACTTTGAATGAATTTTACAAATATGACAAACATTGCTTGAATAAATGTAACGATTATAATGTTTGTGATCAACATTATTTCACTTACGATCATTTATGTCTTAAGAGAGTAATTAAAAGTATTGATAAATTTGTTTTGTCACTCAATTACCCGACACAACCCACCCTTTACTACGATATGCACAACAAAATGTATTTCGAGGAATACCTGTGTTTAACGGCCAGTCTATTGAGTCTATGGTTTGGTTTCAATGTATTAATGTTTGGCGGCTTTTGTGGCAATATTTTGCATAAATTTAATAATATTTTTATTAATTATTACAAAAAATATAAATTTTGTAAAATTAGAAATCAAAATAATGTAAAATATTTTACTAAAATAAATAATCCTGATGTTATATTTACTTTGCATGAAAAACAATCTTACAGGCCTATTATATTAAATAATATTAAAATTGTAAATATCAATTGAACAATTAAAAATAAATAAAAGTATAAATTATTTTACTAATATTTGTTAATTAAAAAATTTTATAAATTAAAATGAAATAATATTACAATAAAAGATTTTAAATATATATAATTACACTAAATTACAAAAGCAATAAAATAATTTAATTATGTTATAAAAAATTATTATTAATAAAAATAAATTGTTTTTATAATTTACTATTAAAACTTATTAAAAGTAAAATCTAAATAAGTTATTGTTTCAATAAAACAAATTATTTTTTATTATAAAATGTAATAAACTCATTTAAATCACAATACAATAATAAATAATACGTTAATATATTAATTTAATTAATTTATATAAATTAAATTTTATCTCATAATAGTAATTATTATAATAGTTATTAAAACTATATTTTTATTTTGAAACAAAGAAATATATAAAAATTCAAAAAATTACTTTTATTAGTTTTTCATAATGTACAGTTTTAAAAATATTAAAATGGCCAAGTTGAAAATATTAATAAATTATAAAATAATATTTTGTACATGCTGCTTGATTGGATTTCTATATCAAACATTTTATATAAGCCATTTATATTTTTCGTATAATACAATTACCAATGTCAATTATGGATCGGACAGGGTGGTCCCATTGCCCGCAATAACTTTATGCTTGAATAAAGAATATCTATTTTATAATAAACTATTTCAAAATGTAACAAGCACACGTACTTACCATAATTCAAATTATACATTCAGTGATTTAAGCAATTTTAATCGACTATCAATTTATGATCAAGTTAAACAATTAGTACCCGAGTTGAAAATTAAATTATTTATCAAACTAAACTTCACTTATACTGATGTTATTCAGTGTAAGAATTGTAAAACTTGGTACAGGGTGTCAATTAGAAGTCATCTATATTGCTTAACTATATTCTCGCAATGGCATAATGAACCTGATGAAATATATTCTATGAACATTGATTTTCGTGGTAAAGCAACTCATAATACCCTACTTACAGCATATTTCAAAAATACAAGTAATATTACACATAATTATTTAAATTTAATTATGCATTCACGACGAGAACATTTGTATTACCCTGAACATAGTAATGATATTTATTGGAATATGAACGATTATGATTATTGTCAAGTTAATTATCGGGAAATTGTATCCCGTAACAAATTACAATTTAGAACGGGTAACGCTTGCATGAAAAGTGGTACGCGTGCGCAGTGTGTGTATGAATGTAAAGCACGTATGTTTTATGCACAAAACTTTAAAATATATTCTCAGTTATTAACTTACGACATATTAAACAACACGCTGTACTTTGCAAATAACAACGATAGTGAATTTTTTAAACATGATAAATATTGCTTGAATAAATGTAAAAACTATAAAGTTTGTAATCAACACTATTTCACTTATGACCATCTATGTCTTAAAAAACAAATTAAAAGTATTGATAAATTTGTTTTGTCACTCAATTACCCGACACAACCCACCCTTTATTACGATATGTACAGTAAAATGTATTTTGAGGAATACCTGTGTTTAACGGCCAGTCTATTGAGTCTATGGTTTGGTTTTAATTTATTAATGTTTGGCAATACATGTGGCAATATTTTTCATAAACTTAATAACATTTTAATTAATTACTATAGAAAATATAAATTTTATAAAATAAATAATAATCAAAATGTTAAAGTTTATAATAAAATAAATAATCTTAAAGTTATATTTACTTTACATGATAAACAAACATATAGACCTGTAATATTAAATAACATCAAAATTGTCAAAATAAACTAACTTTTTATTAGAAATATAATTAGAAATTAAATTAATTAAAATAAAATAAACCATTGTTTTTGTCTACATGTCATTTAATATAAATAAAACTAAAATAAAAATATTTATTTTATTTATTTAATAAAAGTTACATTTTTTTTTGAAAATTAAATAATAATTTATAATAATCATTATATATTTAAATATATTTATAATTATATTAATAAGTGTTTAAACATTATATTCTTAAAATTTACTAATAAACTAAATAAAATGGTTAATAATAGTAAAAAGATTTATTTATTTTTAACCAGGCTCATATGTTTAATGGGATGTATATATCAAACCTATAAAATAAGTGAAATATACTTTTCATACCAAACCATAACTAATGTCAGGTATGAGTCAAACGTCGAGTTTTTATTACCCGGTATTACAATATGTTTTAATAAATCATTTATGCTTGATGATAATTATATCTATGCAAACCTAACTCAAATTAACAAATTGACCATTGCAAAACAAATATCCCAAACTGTTCCCGATAAACGTTTTGAAATACATTGCAAACATTTAAATAGCCAAGGTAATATATTTAAAAGTAAATGTCCCAGTAAAACTTATCAAGTATCAATAAGTGGCCAATCATATTGTATTTCACTATATTTATCATGGTTAAATAATAAAAATACCACCTATTACATTAAAAACAATGATAAATCGACAAATAAATATATTATGGGTTTACGAATTAAAAATACATCAATGATCCTGAACAATTATTTAAATATAACAATTCATTATAGGGGTCATAGGGTTTACCAAGCACATACACGTAATACATTGACCAGGTATTTTAATGATTACAGTATGTGCAAGGTTAATTATCGTGAAACCGTCACTCGCAATATGATTGGATGGCAAACAGGGTGTGTCCCACAAAACCAAACGCCAGCCCAATGTAAATACAAATGTATAATTAATTTATTTAACATTTATTACCATGGTCACCTACCTCGGTATTTAACCTACGATATAGAAAACGATAGTTTATTTATACAAAAGTTTAATTTTACTGATTTTATTAAATTTAAAAACTATTGCCTGGATAAGTGCGCCCAAACTCAACCGTGTAATCAATACTATTATACTTTTGAACATTTTTGTAGCAAACGTGTGTCAATGAGTGATACATTTTTCGTGACCGTAGGTTACCCGACCCAACCCACCCTTTACTATGATATGCATATTAAAATGTATTTTGAAGAGTATTTGTGCTTGGTGGCTAGTGTATTTAGCTTGTGGCTTGGTTTTCATTTATTAATTTTTTGTGATTTTATTAAATTAATTTTAATTAAATTAAAATTAGTTATTAATAATTATAATAATAATAAAGTAGTTAGCATTTCTATTGTAACCAATCATTATAATAATAAATATAGTTTGAATCATGTATCTCCATTGCCTAATATTGATATAACTTAGCTAATTAAAAGTTAAATTATACATTTTTGTATGCATAAATTTGATTTTAATAAAATAATTAATGATTAAATAAAAAGAAAAATATATTTTATTTATTTAATTAAATTTAAATGCAAACTAATTTATTGAAATAATATATCACTTATTTTATAGGTTCGATATATACATCCTATTAAACATATTAGCCTGGTTAAAATAAAATAAATACTTTTGCTCTTATTAATCATGATGAATTTATCAAAAAGACTTTCACTATATAAAAATAATATAAATTAAATTAATTATTTTAAAAGTTAATATAATAATTGTCTTTTTAAATAATTTATTCATAAGTCATAGAATAAATATTTGTTTACAAAAATAAATAAATAAATATTTATTTATTAGTTAGTTTTATAATAATTAAATTCATTAAATATATATTTTATAAACTTAAACAAAATTAATGTTCTATAACTTTGAAGTACCAAAAACATTAGATTTACATTGAAAAAACATTAGTTTATTTATGTAGTGACTAAAGGTACAAGATTAAAGTTTTTAATTTTATATAAATTTGGTAAAATTAAGTTTAAACTTTTAGTACCTTTTTTGAGTTGAAAATCTATTTTAAAGTAATGTTTTTGGTATTTGTAACTTATAATTATATTTTTAAACTACATAAATATTAAATTTACTTTATATTAAGCATAACATCGTAATGGATAGATTGGCGAAAACTAGCAGGTTGGTTTTACCAAAACGTTTTAATTGTGATTGCTTAAATTATTAATTTAATATATAGTTTACAAGGAACACAATCTTCCAATAACTATTCAATTGAAAAACACCTGAAAATACAGAATACCAAGATCCAAGATCAGGTGGAACACGCTATTTTATCATGGACAAAATGCCCAGGGGCATATGCTTGTTATTTGTTAATGCTATTAGTTTGTGCCAAACGGAAGGGCACATATTTGAGCATTTATTTAAAGATTAATTTTTCATAGTCCAACGATATAACTGTTTGTCTGGTCAGGAAATTATAGCTAAAATATCGGAAATGAGCACAAGTAAGGATAAGTACCAGGGTGACGCACTGTTTATCATGTATATCGGTTATGGTATGGACAATGAAGTGTTAATGCCATCCGTTTACGACAATCGTCAGTCTGAACCAGCGATGGCTGACAATGATTTGCTTACAATTAAATCAATGGTTGATATGTTTTCCACAAACAAATGTCACCCATTGTTTGATATGATTCCCAAAGTGTTTATTTTTAATTGTTGTCAAAAAAGTTAGTTAATTTCTTTATCTCTTGCATTAGCACTAAATTTAGTCAATCTTTAGTTTAATATTTCAAAAGATATTATAACAATTAAATTGGTGTCTTATAGAGACCAGTAGTTTGTCATCAAACCCAGACATCAGTACCAACTGGAAGGACGACACCACCCGAACATTGATTTGCTATTCAT
>JAQIWK010001557.1:0-10197 GCA_034695265.1 Dissorhina ornata
TATCGAACAAGGTAGACAACAAAATCAAAATTTAATGACCATAATACAACGCCAACAAAATGAAATAGAAACAACATTAACAAAACTATAACTGGCTGTTTTTAATTATAATTGCATTGATTATTGTATTTGCATTGGTAATAATTGTAATTTTTATTACAATATTAGGTTCAGGATTGATTTATTATTTTATTAATCGCTAATTGTAATTATTAACAATATTTTAATGATTTATTGATTATTTTTGAATGTTGATATTTTAAATATAATACTTTAACTATTTTTATTAATATTTTATCAATGTTGAATTTCAGCAAAAAATTTATTAAATAAAATGATAAAATATTGAAATAATTGTATGTCATTATAAATAATTATAAAATGTAATATAAATTATATAGAATTAATTAAGATTACAAATAATGTATAAACCATGAACTAATGTTGATATTAGTTTGTTCATAAACTACGATAATAAACAAACTATTTTAATTATACTTTGAGTTAAAATATAGGATGTTCCATAATTATTTCACTCAAAGCTTTGACAGATTTTGCGTAACTAGTGTAACATAAATATAATTATGAACCACTCTATACATGAGGTTTTAGTAACATCCAATCTAACTTGATAGCTTAATTTATGGACATATTAGTATAAACCTTAATTTATGATAAAAACACATAAAAATAAAAATATACATTGCATAAATATATATTTATCTACTTAATATTAAATAATACCCACATTAAAATGATAAAATTATTACAAAACATAAAGTTAAGTAAATAATTAATAGACTATAAACCAAATGAAATTCTTTGTTTTTATTATGTAATAAAAATTTTTTAAAAAAATTGTAATAAGCATTTTGTTAATATTTTATAAAATTGTTATTTATTATTTTAAAGACATAGTTGTATAATATATATTAATTATAAATAATTAATTAATCAACTTTAAAATTTTAGTTTTGTTTATAAAGTGAATAAATTATTTTTGTTTGTTTATGTATAATTTTCAAATTATATTATAATATATGTTAATTATATATTTTATTATAAAGTATAAATTATTTTTATAAATTTAATTATAGTTAAAATATTTTTAAAAATATGGCCATGGCTAGACAGCGTCGTCTATTTGACCATGATGATATTGACAATCAACTAGAAAGAGCATTAATTAATCTTCCTGATGATGACGACCGTCAACAAGCCTGGCAATTTGTTGGCCAACAACATAATGACCACGTGACTATGGCCAAAGGGTTTGGCCAAATTGTGCAAGATAGTCAAACTATGGTAGTTAAATTGACCGCTCAACATGCTCAAGCAATGGATGCCCAACGGGATCAGAATCAAGAAAATTTTAAAATGTTACTAGGTGTTAACTTAATTGCAATTATTGTATTTGCATTGATACTAGGCACAATTATATTCATTGTATTCCTGGTTTTAGTTATATATTTTTTTACACGCTAATTTTATTTGAAAATATTAAAATATAAAAATTTTAAAATTAGAAAATATGAAATAAATTTTATAATTTTATTTAAATAAATAAATTTATAAAACAAATAAAAATATAAAAGTTAAATAAATAAAATTCAACATAATTAGTGAATAATTTTCAAAAATTTTAATGTTTATTTAAATTACTTTTTTATTTATATTATTTTGTAATTAAAATGCTTGATTATCATGATAATAACATAGTATTGCAAATGTTCAAAGTACATTTATTTAAATGTTTATATATATATAATTATATAATATCTATTAGTATGGCATATAAAATACACAAAATAGTTTACTTTTACTGTTTATCAAGTAAAGTTAATTAGCTTGTTAATTACAAGTTGAAAAAACTAAAATGTGGTTAAAAGTAAATTACATTTAATTGTATAATTATTATTTATTTTAAAAAATAAATATTTTAAATAAATAAAATAATATTATTTTGTTTTTAATATTTTTCAAGTAAACCTTATGACAATTTGTAATTTACCAAGACAACCAATGGGTCTAGGTGACTTTTTAAAAGGTACATGGAAGACGGCTGTAAACGTAGCTAAAGCTATTGTTGGTATAAATGACCCGGTTATCATACAATGCCCACCATGCCCATCAAGACTACCCGTACCCTATGACGAGGGTTATGCTATTAGACAACAACAACAACAGCAAGATAATAACAGGTCAGATATGGAAATATTTAGACGCAGGGTGTGTGAGCAAGCTAATAAATATCAACAACTAGTAGAAAGACGTGAGGGTCACTTAATGAATATAATGCAACATGGTAGACAACAAAATCAAAGTTTAATGGGCATGGTTGAACGCCAACAAAATGATTATGGTCAATTAGTTGAACACCAACATGAGCGTGATGGCCAGTACCTAGCTGAGTTTCAAGCCCAGCGCCAGGAGCGTGGTCATTTAGTTAGCGTGATTAAAAGGCAACAAACTGACCAAGTTGCTTTAGCTAATAGGTTTAGCGATGTAGTGGGCGATTTGAACCGGGGTCATTTAAATGCGCTTGATAATATTGGCCGTCAGCATGCTATGTCATTAGAAGTTATTGGTAATGAACACCTGGCTAATGCCCAACGTATGCAAGCTAACCATGATCAAACTATGAATGCCTTCATGGCCCAACATAATGATCATGTACAATTTTCTCAGGCAGTCTTGCAAGCCTCACAACGTGACCATGATCAGTCAATAATGGCCCTTGCAAGTCAGCAAGATAAACAAAATAGATTGCGACAAGATGAAATGCTTACTATATCTAAACATCACGAGCAAAATTATACCTGGCTATTTTTAATTATAATTGCATTGATAATAGTATTTGCGTTAACCCTGATTGGAATTTTTATTACTGTAATAGGCTCAGGGTTAATTTATTATTTTGTTAATCGCTAATTAAAATTAATATAATATTTATTATTTGAATTAAATATATTTTAATATTTTAAATATTATTTAAAATATTATAATTGTTTATAACAACTTAATCTAAAATGTTATCAATGTTATTTCAATGTTAATTTAATGTAAATATTTATAAATAAATTTGATAAAGTATTGAAATTAATATTTTCTATTCATATAATTTTATATTATATGTTGTTATATAATATAATTAGAATTATTAATATCACAAAAATGTAGGTGTATCAAGTATCAAAGTTTTATAAATTTTATATGTAAATTGATATCCACTATTACTAATACTAGTAGACTATTAGTTAATAAAAAATAATATAAAAAGTTATATGTGTAAACTAGATAAAATTTCATTTATTTATTTAGTTATATAACTTTAAAAAAAAAATTTAAATGATGTTCATGTTTAATTTTTATAAAACTGTTTTGCTTTATTTGAGAAGTTTGTTTGTTATGTAAAAATCCATGTTGCATTTTATGCTTGTAACATTTTATAATTTATAAAATTTATAATAGCTATATTTTATATTGTGCAAATTAATAATTTCTAGTTGTATTAATATTTTTGTGTTTCAAAAATTAATTGTAATCTGAGTAAGTTATTTACTAACTTTATAAATATGTTCATATTATATTTTAATTATAAATATCTTTCTCTCTCTCTCTCTCTCTCTCTCTCTTAAATTTAATTCAAAACTATTTTATAAATATTGTGTAAATTTATTATTACTTTTAAATAAAATATAACTATAGTTAATAACAGAAAATATGACCATGGCTAGACAGCGCCATCTATCTGACACTGATGATATTAACAATGAAATAGAAAAAGCATTGAACAATCTTGGTGAAGAAAATGATCGCAAACAAGCTTGGCACTTTGTTAGCCAACAACATAATGACAATATGGTAATGGCCAGAGAGTTTGGCCAAATTGTGCAAGATAGTCAAACCATGGTGCTCAAATTGGGCGAACAGCATGCTCAATCAATGGCCGCCCAACGGGATCAGCATCAAGAGAATTTTAAAATGTTTCTAGGTGTTAATTTAATTGCAATAATTGTATTTTCTCTGATACTAGGCACAATTATATTCATTATATTCCTGGGTTTAGTTATATACTTTTTTACACGCTAATTATATTTAAAATTATAAAATGCTTTATAATTAATTTTATAATACAATAATTTATATTATAAAAATACAATTTATCAAATTAAAGTCCAATAACTTCAATGCATATAATGTGAATTTGTAAATATTTAGTTTTATTTTGTTTATAAAAATTTTGTTAAAAATTTAATTAAATTTTTATCAATAATTTACAACTAGTTATTATTTAAATAAAAAATTCTAAAATTATTTATTATTATAACTCATCTTCTATATATTGACTTGAATATTAATTTAACAATTTTAAAATCATAATTAATTCAAATATAGTTTATTCAAAACAATTTGAATAAATTTAACTATTACTAAAAATTATTAGCATATATCTTGGTTATCATATAAAGTTAAATTTGTATCTTGTTAAAAAATAAAATAAATTGTAATCAAAATAAATTAAAGTGACTCATCCGACCAATTCATTTCCCGTTGCCATACAAACTCCAGTCCCGTTCCCGACCACTCTCTGGCCACCCGTTCATCAATCAAATCACTTTCACTACGAGTCAGTACTCGACGCCAATCGCCGGCCACTCCCTTACGAAAGTGTTGTTTAGGTGTAAACCCATTGACTGATGTCTGGCACTCGGGTTTACTTTCAACCGATTGTTTCATTGAATCAAACGATGACTTTTGTATAATTGATTGCATGAGTGTTTGGCCAACAACTTTGTCAGGTGCGGGTGTAGTTTGGCTGACCATAGGTTGGTCGAGTAATATCTCATAGTTTGGGCCCAAAAATTGAGCTATCTTTCTGATAGCCTTAGCTGGATCTTGTAGCATACGCTCATAAATCAGCAAGGTACATTTGGGATGCGACCGGTGTTGCCAGTATTGTAGCACTTTACGCAAATAAGCTGTAAACATTATATTTTTATCATAATACCATTTTTGAAAAAATTCATGTATATCATCCAGCTTAGTTTGATTGTCAGTGTTTGCCCGTTTCATTTGACATTGGTAATTGTACATGGATACAAATGTATCTTTTGGGTTACGTATTAGTAGCAAATACTTGGCCTCAGTATCGTTGGACAATAGTTTTTGTTCAAAGTGGGTAACCATGAATATTAAATTATCTTGGAGTTTGGGATAATCTAATTTATTAGCATCCAATACATTTTGAGGACCTTGCGCTTCTAATAGATAATTATCAGTATCGGTCCGGTTAACTGAAGTGTGACCAGCCAATAAGCACCTGACTATATAGGATGCCCACCAGGTGCCCGACTTAGGTATGGTTATTAATATACGATCATGGTCAGTTGGTTGGTAATTAAGAGCTTGTTCAACAATTTTATCATCTCTAAAATTGACCACCATCTTACCTTGAACAGATTTAAAATTATTCATTATGTTTAATAAATAATTATAAAATTTTAATTGTTTTTATGAATACAAATAAATATCAATTAAAAGTAATAAGTATTTTATATTTTATGAAGTAAGTATAAATATTTTGCATTTTTGTTATAAATAAAATCATTAATGATTTTGCATTTTTAATAATTTATTATTATATTTTTTAAATTAAATTTTAATGTATTATGACAAGTTTATATATATATATAAAAGTCAGCACCTTGTAATAAATAATATTTAATTTATTAATTTGAAAATTAATAAACATTTTATTTATTTGATGTATTTAAAATAGCAATGTCATATTTTGGTTATAACACACTTTTTACAAAACTTTTAAAATTGATAAATTATCCATTTTAAAATACAGAGGCATTCAAAATTGTATACTATCCTGGTCGACTGGCATAAAATTATATGTTACTTAAGTTGAATGTTGATGTAAAAACAAATGATAGCCAAGGTGGTAAAGAAACTTATTAATTATAGTTTAAAATTTTATTATTAAAAACTTTTTTTCAAATAATTTCTTTTCCACTTTGGATATAATATGTTTTACCTTAATTTTCAACTTGAGTAAAATAAAATTTTATGCCAGTAGACCAGTATTGATTGTATACAATATTTAATATTTTTAATCATTGTTTATTAAATTAGCACTTTTTCTATAAAATATATGTTGAGTAATTTACTAAAAAAATTAAATAAAATAGATAATTTTAAAATCTTATTTAAAAATATATTTTTCAATACGTACAATTTATTTTTATGAATTGTTATCCATGCTATAATTATGGCTACGTTTGGCGTGAAAATTATCAATATAGTTGTTAAATAATTTATCTTGGTAATTGGTTTATTGTGCAGGCTTACCATCTATTTTAAATAAATATAATTTATTTAGCATATATAACTATTTATTATCTTAAAACAATAATGTATTAATATACATCCATTGACAAATCTAACTAGGTAGGCTAACAGCCAAATTTGCTTGTAGTTTACCTATTTAGATTTATTAATAAAAGTATATACATACTTTTTCAAAGCAATCATTTGATCCAGGTAAATTGCAAATACATCTATAGCCCATTTTCATAGGTAAACATAATTGCTGGCATAAATTATTTGAGCATTGATTTAAGCCAGATGGTTGTTTACTTTGATCCAGCACTTTAAAATCAGCAAGTGTATTGTTTGTTTCAAATAATACTTGCTCTAGCAACATGTTTTTTTTACTAGTAAATATACATTGATCTTGATAAGTTGTCCAATAAATATTTTCATTGAATGTTTGAATAGCCAAGGTGCGTTTGTTATTTAAGTGATAGTCAAATGTAATATTTTTATAATTTTAACCAAGATAGTCCATTGAATGGTATTCAAACATATTGTCATCAGCCCAATAAATTAATTTATCTTGCACATCTACAGTTAGTGGAAATATATTACTATGACCGGTATATAGTATTTGTTGATTTGAACCATCTAGGTTAGATCGCATAATATACCTAGAATATTTGTTAAATTTATAAACTGACCAAACTAGCAAGTTTTCTATTGGATCTAGAGCAATGTTAAACATTTCAACTGGCTCATTTTCATATTCAACGACATTATAATTGTATATTGGAGCCTCATGTTTAATTTGAATTACCTTGATACCATTAGGAATGGTTACATACATTAATGAATGTATCCAATCGTAAGCCAGATGTTTGAAAATGTTGCTTGCTAATTTAGTAGTTTGATTTAATAAACCAGGTAATTTAGTGTCCAATGGTGTAGCATATAGTGAATATTCATCAGTAAAATAATTAGTTGATATCCAAAATAATAAATTATTTTGCAAACCATAATCTAAATGTACTAGCACTTCATCCCTGGCCATTTTGTTTATAATATAATTGTTAAAAGTTGTCATATTATTTAAGTTACCAGTGATGTTAGATAAATAACTACCATGGCCATATATATTATAAATTACAGCATAATTTGTAAACTTATGAAATCATTTGCACCAAGATAACAATTTATAAAATTTTTGATGAATAAAATTAATAAAATTAAATATGTTTTGAAAAACATTATAAATTATAATTAAAAATTACTAAAACTTATAAAAAATAATAAATATAAGTTATTAAACTAGGTAAAAATTCTATTCAATAACATTTTGTTAAATTTAAAAAAGGTTTATACAAGTACACCCAATTGAATTCGAGAACGGCAATAACATTGTTATCTGAGTGCTTATCTTATTTTAATCCTAAATACAAGCAAGCATATTTATATGTGTATTTAAAATGTTTCAATATATGTTTTTAATAAACATATAAATATGCTTGATTGTATTTAGGATTAAGATAAGATAAGCACTTAGATAACAATGTTATTGCCGTTCTCAAATTCAATCGGGTGTACATACAGTAACTAATTTATCAAGCTGCATATCATATTTTTATTTTTTAAACAAGTTTATAATTTAATATCTTAATAACAATTTTTGTTTATAATTTCAATTAATGTATAATAATTTAATTTAAATGTTATGTCTATTAAAATTATAATATAACAAACAATTTGTAAATGTTTACAGTTTACAGTAAATTTAGTGTTACGCAAAAATTAACAACCTTAATAATAACAAGATTTTAAATATTTATTAGAAAATAAATATTGATTTGAAAAAAATATAACTTACATATTAATTATTTTAAAAATTCAATTATAATTAATTAAATACATTAATTTATAAACAAACAAAAATATTGAAGACAACTAACGTCTAACAAGTAGTTAAATAAATTGTATTTATCTTACTTGTGAGATAACCTATGTAATTTTTAACACTAAATCATTTTCACTTAAATTAATAAATTTATGTAAAAATAATTTAAAATTTATAATAAAATGTACTAATACAAAACAAATCAAAACTTTATAAATAAAAATAAAATTGTTTGATTAGATTGATAAATTTTTTTAAAATAATATAAAGTTAATTAATTAATATAAAATTATAATGCTAATTTAAAATAACACATAATTTAAATAATTTTATTTTTTTCAATTTTATTTATTGTAAATAAGTTTTTAAAATAATTTCTTACAATCAATTTATTAAATCATTTAAATATACGCATTATAAGGAAATAGTTTAAACCAAAAACATAAATGTATTGAAATAACTCAAAGCGAGTGATGGGAAACAAGTCATAACAATAATAGCATATTTTGGGTCCAATAGACAGGCGTTCAATAAATGCTAAAACTTGCCATCGATTGGCGTTAAACACTGTATTACGAGTCATACGAGACATATATGACAATAACAGGGCGTATGGCCGGTGCGCCGGTCCGGATATGCCAGCGCTTATAACTATCATCATGAATACCTGGCTACAATAAATTGACAAAAATACTATTGTTAATATTTTAGCCAACGGTTTTGTTTGTTTATTTTGTATTCCAAACATATATAATTGCATTGCCACCGTGGTCACATAGTATATAACTAATAATAAAAATCGGAAAAAGTGATTAGCACGGTCAACTTGTAATTCCCAGTGATGGTGTGCCTTTATGTAATACTTTATTGATCATAGATCATCGCGCAAAATTGCCTTGTTTAATTTGTTTATTATAGCATTGAATACAATTTTATAATAAAATGATGTGTAAAGGAATTGATTAAAACCAAAAAAAACTCCATGCACTTGTATGAGCTACACTAAAACTAAAATTTATATTAAAATATAATAATACAATAATTCGAATCAAACTGAAAGACTTTTGTAATAATAATTTAAATGATACAAAAATATGTAGTGATATAATAAATATTACAACTAGATTGTTTAGCTTGACAACTATATATTGTCCAAATAATTGTATTAAGCGTATGGATCGATGATTGTTCACATTAAATAAACGATATTTGATTATATTATATTTAAATTCATAAAATATACTAGCTATATGCAATGTACGATTATATTCTTGGTACATTTCTAAGCAGCCAATAACCAATATTGAATTAAATGCTGTAATGAATAATGTATTAATTAGTTTACGATTACCAGTAAATGGCTCCATATCGTAAAGTAGCTGGCGCATATCTTGATTATCAATTAATAAAATTAATAAAAATCTCATTATTGTAGCTAGAATGTTTATACGAGATAATATTATTAAAATTAATCTTTTAGGTGATAGTACCATGTTAGCATTATACTGGTCCGTCGTACGGAATCCATGTAATAAATACCTTGAACCAAATTTTTCCAATGTTTCTATTGATGTTTTTGTGTCAATATTATTATTATTATTTATATAATTTGTATTCATTTTGATATTAATATTCACATATTCTTGCAAAGTTGGTATAGGGTAATACAAATAATTTTTGCTATATTAAAACGTTCAAAGTATATAAACACTTAATGTGTATTTTATGACCAAGATAATTTTTTTTCATATAAGTAATATAAATATGATTGTATTATTAGCGGTGCAAAAATAAACTATTTGAAAATTGTTCTTTATTGCATTAGTATATATTTAACTATAATTATTATAATATATTTTCAAATCAAATGCAATATGTCAATTAATTTATGAATAATTATTATGTGACCTCCCATAGAGATGTCACTACAGTCTAGTATAAGAGCACATGTAATCTCTTTGTTAACACCAGTTTGTATT
>JAQIWK010001558.1:0-10194 GCA_034695265.1 Dissorhina ornata
TAAATACAATCATCAGGGTAGTTTTTGTTTTAGAACTAATAACATTAGTTAGTACATGACAATTATAAAAAAAATTTAAAATTAAATTTATTTATTATGATATTTCATGATGGGCCTTAATAACACCCCTCTTATTAGCCCAAACTACGGTTATTAGATAATAACTTACAAATAATATATTAGTAATAAAAATAAACCCAACATTAAATATGCATTTTGTCATCAAATCTTATGAATATTTGTTTGAAAATCTTATATTAAATTTAATCTAACCAACAAAAAAAACTATTTATCCTGTTATTACCAGTTGAACTTGTTATATATAAATGTCAAATATGCTTGCGCTCTGTTTAACATTAAATAATATAATAATTCAATCCAAAAAATATTTTTTTTAAATATAAAGTTTACAAAGAGTTTGAGACAATTACTAAATTTAAGATTTTGTTTTATTATTTTTAAGATAATAATAAAACTAATGAATCCTTAATGCAATGGCAATTAATTTTTATTTTTAAGTAAAAAGTTTTTACTAAAAACAAAGACTTGGCATTCATTCAAATTTAATTAGCATGCTGCATGCATATCCATTGAATATTATTCAATTAATTTTTAATTAATGACAATTTCTTAAATAAATTCTTATTACAAAATTATATTTATTTAACTTTTATTTATTAGTTGAATAATTTATATTTATTATCCTATAAATTATATATAATCTGTAAAGTCATCTAAAATTGTTTCAAACCTTTTATCCTGACTATTGCCGCTCTCGGAAGATGTGATTTCTGCTCCGCCGACCACACCAGGAGTGCAACCATTCATCAACTGATTTGGCGTCCATTTGATTATTAATCCGATATGTGTTGAGTGTAACGATAAATACCCTGGTATTGCCTCCATATTCTCACGCTGTAAGCAATTATCATATATTAATAACAACAACAAAAAAACAAAAATCTAATTAACAGAAAATCTCAAAATAAATACATTAATAATATATCATATAATGAATAACTGAATTACCGGTTGAATCATAACATTATTCTTGCCGTACAAGAGTGTGGAGCGAGAATTCTGGTGCAAAGACTCGACGTAATCACGGGGTGACCACGAAAGGGACGACCGGCCGACGGGTGGGCTTTTCTCGTCAGCGCTGGTCGACGACTTGGATCCTTCAACACCTCTCTTGTAATAAAGTCCGAGCGGTTTGCGACCCGTCGGCGGAGTTGACGGTCCGTTTTGTAAAGAGCCTGATAGTCGATGCCGTTGGACGAGTTCGTCGGCCGGCGGGTCAGTCCAGAAATGGTCCTGTGTTTTCATTTTGCTATAATCCAAAGCACACGGACCCACCAATAGCGAGGCCAATATCTGGCCGGCCACCGGATCAGACACCAGCGAATCTTTTTCATAATATTTGCTACTATTTTGCACCAAATGGTCGACTATAGAGACTAAATGTTTTTCAAACAATGCAATCCGGATCCACAGATACCGCACCACCGGTTTGGTACCACTCTGTTGTTTAGCTGTTTTGGATAATCGGTTTTTATTGATACTATCGCTACTCGATGACGAGCGTCTGTATTATACAATATTTTGTTATTTAATAATTTTAAATGAATGTTAATTTTAAATTTTAAATTACTTGTTTGGATCTCCACTTTCTAAATCAGTTACAATTTTGAGCACAACATTTGCCGGCTCTGAAGATTTGGCCACTTTTTGAAGTAAAGCTGTGGTCGAGTTGGTCTTAAACAGACCCAGAGCTCGACGCTTCAGTCCATACGACAAACACGCTTCAACTGCAGCTATAGTTTCCACGATTTAATCAATAGTAATTTTATGATAAACTTTACTTATTTTTAATTAAATTTACTTATTTTAATATATTTTTACAACAGAAAAAATAAAATAAGATTTTGAAAACATAAATAAATTTAATTGAAATATTTTTAAAGAATATTCTTTAAGTTTAATTAAATATAAAATTCTTTATATTATAACAAGTTTTATATTAAAATATAATATATTTTCCATTAGGTTTTATATAATAGTAACGATAATAGCCTGTTAATAATAGATTTTGAATATGTAATTAATATAATGTCATCGACAACAACGACAAAAAACACTGAATTAATGTTTGCCTAAAGATATATTAGAAATTTTTGTATATAAAAATACATTAATTTGATCGACACTTTTAATATCAAATTAAATATTTATTATAATTATATAAATCTTAAGCCCATATGTCGCTCTGCGATATAAATCAGTAATAATTATATTATATTTTACTTATGATTATTAACTTAATTGAGTTTTATTTTTTCATGTATAATATATAATAAAAAACAAAACAATATTCTGGTTATGAGAAAAACATTTGGCACTAAACAAACATTATATATAATTCATATATAATAACATATTAACTATTAATTGCATTGAACACACGATTCATTTGTCTGTCAATATTGTCAAAATAAATATTTTATATAAAAGTATAAATTCAGTCAAATATTAATTGAAACAAATTGTTATTGAAATAAAAATGTTGACAAACATTTTGATGGATTTAAAAAATATAATATACTATAAAATAAATAAATATATACCCAAATTGTATGGCAAATGTAAAAAAAAAAATCAAACATTAATTTTCTATTAAAAGTAAACAAGACTTAAAAGCATATAAATTCTGAATTAATATCCTTTATATTGCATTAAAATCCAAGAATATTCTGCACCTAAAAGCTAATCATTAACTCATAAACACATAGAGAGTGTGTGTATGCACTGTATGTACACTAAGATTCTGTTTGTATATGTGTTTAGCGACACATCATTATATTCTTACCAATTCTTGCCATTTGTTTGACATATAAAATATTTTGGCGGACTTCACTGCATAACTCGCATTCAAACTGTGAAAACCTTTTGCAAAGATTTATTTTAATTATATTTGAATGCATTTCTAAGATATATTTTTTTTATTGCAATAGTAGTTATTTTGTTGACTAACAAATCTGGGCTCCGGTCCTAAAAATATTTATTGATTTTTTAATGATTTATCTGTTATTTTTATTTATTGTACTTATAATTCCCCAAAACATAAATATTATTTGACTGGGAATTGCTTAACATATTGCTAGAGTCTAGCAGTGCTAGACATTTTAATATATATTGTAACAAATAAAATAAAAGTAAATTTATTTTTAATGGCATTTATTTGAATTTTTATATTCATCTTATTTATTTGTAAATATAAAGTTAATTAAAATATTCAAATTACTTTTCATTTTCACTGCAAATACATTACATTTTTATAGCACTATATAAAACATTTCGCACCACAAGTAGATATACCACTAAACCAACATATGTTATGAATAATTCATTTGTAAATTAAATGTGTTATAAATATTTATTTTGGTTTTAAAATATGTTAATATTGAATAAAAACTATTGAATGTTTTATAGTTTTTAAAAAATAAATAATCTTGTTAATAGTAAAAATATATTCAACAGAATAGGCGTTTCTTTAGTATTTAAATACATAATTGTATTAAACATTAGTTTATTATATTTCCTGACTTGACATCTATAGAGACGATCTATTTGTTTAGGAATTTCCGCTCAAAAAATACAATTAAAATTAAAATCTTTACTGAATTTTATTTCGGAAATTAATTTTTCATTTATAATAAAAGATTTATAGTTTAAATTTTATCTCAAAAAAATTATTTTTGGTACAAACTCTTAGATAACACACAAACACAACGACTTACTCTGTATATGTCAACAATTTAATGCACAAACAAACTAAATTAAACTTATTTTAATTTAAATAAAATAAATAGTCGATAAAGTAAACAACAAATAATATAAAATTTATAATACAATTATTGAAATAAAATAAAAATAATAGAGATATATATTTTCTCATTTAAGATCAAATAACAACCAAAATACCAGACTTTTATGGTATATTTTAATATATCGTATAAATTTTATACTATAAAACATTACATTTAGAAATAAGAGATAATATATTTTTAAGACTCTAAAAAAACAGGTAAACTATACAAAATAAAAATAATACTTTTTTAATGGTACTCTTGAATTAATAAATAGCACCCGAGTAAATAGGTTTGAAATGAAATTAAAACTCTTACCGCATAGTGATGTTATGGAACTGCTTTCTTCGTGAACAAACTTTCGGGTGACCGCCTCTTCCATTATCTGTTTGACCTGAAAATACAATCAGACTTTTAATTCAATTTCATTATGCATTTTGTAGTTTTATATGTTTTATGCAATTATTTTTTGTCTACAATATTGTTCACAACTAAACAACTACTCAAATATAAAAACCAAATATACTAATGAGTAAAACAAATCAATTATTTTTATAATCTCTCTCAGCCTCTCTCTCTCTCTCTCTCTCTCTCTCTCTCTCTCTCTCTCTCTTTAAAGGATTGTTCAAATAATTTGTAATATAATCTATTTGTTTTTAAAAATCCAATTTAAATTAAATTACATATAATCTTCATACAGAATCTATAATGAAGTATAATATAACCAACAAATTGATAAATTGTTATTTTGTATCAATAATGTTTGTAACAAATAATGAAATGAAAGGCAACTGACCTCTCTTTTAACCATACGGAGCAGCTTTTCTTTATATTCCTTTTCTATAATACAATTCAAATACAAAATGTTAAAATTAAAACATATTTTATATAAGATATTAATTAATACACTATGTATTTTAATATATTTTAAAACATTTATATAACAAATTAATATATTGGTAAATATGTCACTTACCCGATGATATCGAGTCAACCATTATGTTTGAAAAGTCAGTCAAAATGACACCAAATATTCTTGTGTTTAATTAATTTTTTATTGTAAAAATATATCTAAATCTTTGATAATCACTCATCACTTCCTATGGCTTCTTATGGTATGCGATGATATGCAATGAAAACATATATTTTGTTTATCAATTTAATATAACATTTAAATTATAAGTTATAAAACAACTATTTATTTTGTACTCATATTTTTCTATCTACTGCTAGACTATCAGTAATAATAAATATATAGTCAGACTTGATATGATGGCTGTGTTTCCAAATGCAAACACAATATCCTATTTAATTCTGTGTAATAAAAGTATAGTATCTCTCGATTCAATCGTTAGATACACAGAGAGCTATAGGGAGAGACAGGGATAGAGAGAAATGGGAATTACAGTTAGAATACATGTAAAACTCGGGCTCAGGAATTGAGTTGCGCTCAACTCCACCATCAAAATTGTTTCCAAACATACATGTATTCAGATTCTGGTATACCCTGATGCTAGTGTTCAGTTTATTTAGTGCGCAAGTTTCTCTCTCTCTCTCTCTAATTGCCTTTTTATTTCAAAATAATTTTGTTGTAAAATTCACTCAATAACTAACTTTAAAGTGCTGTTAAAGTGATAAACAATTTTTCAATTAAAACATAAAAATTTGTTATTTTCACACAAATTCGTTTTACCCCAAAAACACTACTTTAGTAAATCAATAACTTTTCATTAAATTTTAAAACTTTTTTTTTATGAGTTTATTATACAAATTACAAGACAATTATAATATATAATCATTGAACAAAATATTTACATAATTTAGCCAATTATTAATCAATTCATTACAATTTAAAGGATTCATTAATATTAAGTTATTATTAAATCACAAATGAATGGTAAATAAATAGTATACAAACTATAATTCATTTAAAATCTCACACACTTTATACAAAATTAAAAAACAAACAAAAAAACTTATACATCAAATGGCAAAACCACTCTCAATCTCCAGTTTTAGTTAATGAGATCTTCAGCAGTCACTGACGTTAATTGATTGATTATTTTTAAATACACTAATTAACTGTTGAGCACTGGTTTGTCTAAACTCATACAAACCAACATTAGGTTGACAACCGTTTAACTTACTATTGAGTTGTTTTATAATCAATTACTGTAAATAATATTCAATATAAAACTATACTTTAAAAACCAAATTAATGTATTATTGACTTAAATGATGAATACATTTGCTATTTCTGTTGACAACAAACACCTGTCGGGACGGGGAGAGGGAGGGAGAGAGAGAGAGAGGCATTTCATTTGATGTATAATGGCAAGTGTTTTGTAACAAATTTAATTGACACAAAACTTGTTTAATCTTTTTTTGTTTTGTTTAGATCTCTTCCATGTCGTTATCGTCATAATCGACAAACTCTTCGTCTTTCAAATGACTAAAATCAATGTCTGAATCATCAATAAAACTATCATTAATATGGTTTTGAGTCTTTTGAACACAATTGGCACCATTTCTGGCCATAATATCGCTATCGTCGTCGTTGTCATCATCAGCCGTCGACTTCTGATTAGATCCAATAGAAAACAACGGGTTATTTGGTCGCCAAATAACAACCGCTTTTGAGTGTTTGTCCATTTCGTTTTGGATCAACCTTTCGGTCATTGTCTTTGATTTAATAGCGCTCTGTAATTCATCGGCAAATATAATTGGACTCTTATGGGCGATGCCATCGGCACTGGCCGAGGCGTCTTCAAAGTCTTGATCGGTATCGCACTTGTCATTCAACACAACGTTATTATTATTATTGTTTTGGTTAATACTGTTAGTGATGTGAAGTCTATCAAAAATTGCCGACACTTTCTCTTCGCTAATATACTGTTTGAGTGGCGGACGAGCGATACCATCGTCTTCCTGGTCGTCGTCATCGGACGATTCGTTGCGTCTCTTCAAGTGTTGATGTGATGATCGTTGACTATCGGCCGATACCAACAAACCGTTCAACAGTTCCCATCGAGTGGCCGTCTGAGATGTACACGGGTCGGGACACAACACATCCGGTGAACTATCAATGGTAACCGTAGGCACTGTATTGTAGGGAACTGTTGGAGTGATAGTTGTATATGTCATCAAAGGTGATGAAGCAATGGTTGAACTCGTATTATAAGATGTCAATAGCGATGGATGAAGTGCTGGATTAGCCATCGGTATCTGTGTGTTAGCTGTAAACTGCATGACGTTTTGATGATAATTCAATGGTAATGTATTGGTGGGTGTGTTGGTGGCCATCAAGTGAGGTGGCAATGGGGTGGTCGCGGCCACGGTTGCGGTGGTAGTAGTGGTCGTATCAGAAGCCCAGGGCATAGATATGGGCACCACTTGTGACCAGCCGTTCATATGAACCAAACCATCATTTAATTGATTACTAAAACACAAAAATAATGGTTAGTATTAATGGCCGAAGACATTGATAAACAAAACAATTCAAAACCTGTTATTTGAATAATACATCATTTTATTGATATCAAAGATTTGTGGTGACAATCAATTGTGTATCAACTCATGGGTTATGGTTTGTTTGTCAAAGATTTGTGAATCAAATCAATTGGCAAACAAATAAAGTGATTAATGAAAACACATTTAAAAAGTCAATTGAATTTCAAGACTTTGTTTTGTTGTTTACATTCATTGCTTAGCAAACCATATGAGAGACAGAGTGTTGTTAATAACAACTTGTTATTATTGTGAGGGCTTTACAAGCGTTACCAATGTGTCAGTCATTTAACACTAAATATCCCGATATTTCTAGAAATTTCTCTCTTATTCTCTCTCTTTCTCTCTCTTTCTCTCTCTATCTCTCTTTCTTTCTTTCTTTCTTTCATTCATTCTTTTAGTTCTCTTTATTCTTTTCTCTAAATTTAATAAAAAATGTTTTAAAATATTGAATTATTTGAACGACTTTTTAATCTTGTTTTGGTTTTTAGACTTTTTTAAAAATTTGAAACACAATTTCTCAATTTTCTAATATCTAAAAGCATTAAATATTAACACAAAATGTTATCTCATTTAAATATTTATGTTTTAAATAATTTAAATACAAATATACCATTTGTTGGAAAGTATTATTGATCTCGAATACAATTATTGATTAATGAAAAGTTTGTTTAATGAAACACTAATTTTCAATCATTTAAATTGTATTATTTTAATTAACCTTATTAAGCAATGCTATCACAGTTTTTACACTTTTGTTTTTGAAATTATTTTGTTTATTATTTTAATTTTAAAACACAATAACAATGAAAAATTGTAATTAACTTAAAATAAATTTCAATTGCATTTTAAAGCATTTATAAAAATAAATAGTGTTTTGCATTTACAAGGTTCTAATTAAATAAAGTTTTATTTGTAATGCTTTTTGTGCAAATATATGTTTAACTAATTATTATATAACAATTTTAATTGATGTGAAAATTTTGAAATTTAATTTGAATTTTGTTTAATTAAACAAATATTTTCTTGAAATAAACCCATCAAATGAAATGCTTTTATGATTAAAGTACAACTACTTGATTATGCTTGATATTTTGCATTTGTACTCAACATTTGATATGTAACAAATTAATTACAATTTGAATCTTAATAAACAGTAATAAATGTTTTACTTTTAATACTGTTTTTGTAATGCATTTGTTTTAATTAAAAAGCGACTCAAATGAAAATAACTTTAAGATACAAAAAAGCAAATTACTTTTTAAATGAAACAAGTTTAGTTTTAGTTGTAAAATACTATAAATTTGCTGGTTATTATTAACTGGTCAATGGATATAACGGATATTATATATATATTTACTTTTTTTTAGTTCAATAAACTATATATTGAAAAAAGTAGCGAATTTAGGAACAAAACAATTGAATTTGCAATAAAGAGCTCCGAAATTGCAAAGCAATATATGAATGCAATACAGAACTGCTTTTATTTATTGTTTTCACTTGAACTTTGATTTTTACTTACAATAACTTATGTTAAAATACAAATAATAAAAAATTACAACTATTTCAAAGATAAATTACAACAATTTTGATATTTATAATCTATTAATCTCAAATACAAATAACATTTCTGTTGTTTATTAATAATTAATTGTGAATTAATATATTGGATTGGTTTTCATAAATAATAAATTACCGCAAAGTAAATAGGATTTTGTTAAATAATAAACATTTTCTTTTGTTAAAAACAATTTTCAGACAAATCAATAAAAAAGCTGAAAATATATAAGTAGTGAATATTACGATGAGATAATTGACACTACATTAACGTTATAAGTTTTTTTAAAAATTAGTCACAAAAGTGTTTTAAACAGTAGATAATAATAGAAAAAACTAAAATGCAATTCAAAAACATTATGATATTTATCACCAAATCTTTAGAGAAATGGGAATAGATTTCGAGTTTTTCACGTTTTAATGTCAAAAGCCATCCAAAAGTCTATATACTGTTCAGAATATAATTTAAAAATTTTTGGATATTATGTTAAATGACTATTAGGTTTGAAAAATAGACATAAATTGTATGTTTTTTACATAATCGGTAATATATTACAAAAACATAAAAAATAATAACTATTATTATAATAATTTTCAACAAAACTATTTTGATTATACAATGATTGTAAACATCATTAAATTAAATAATTTTTTTGTCAAAAAACATGGTTTAAGAAATGTAATGAATATTTTGTGAAATATTAAGAAATCAATAGAAAAGTGTACTCAATATGTTTGTGAATAGATTTTAAAACGGTTTAAAAGATTTTACTTCAAAATACACTCTAAAACAAAATATGACAAACTCTTGATTATATTATGATTTAATGAAGTTTATAATATTTTTTAAAATAAATAATAATGTTAGAAAATATAATTTTACATTTTATTAATTTAATATATTTTATAAGACTTTTAAACGACTTTTAATAATGAATATTAAAATCTAATTCAGAAAAAACCTATTATAGAGTTTATTCTTCAAGATATTAGTTTTATAAATCTTATTGTAATGAAAATTTATAGCATTTTTATCTAATAATTAATGCTTTCTATTCATTCATAAAATAGTTATTAATTTGTTGTGTTTTATGTACATTTCAAGACAATATTACTTTTTAAACACAAAAAGATTAAAAATTATTTTGTTTTTATATTTTAAAGTCTTAAAAAGTTATAAATTACAAAAAATAAATAAAGTTTAAGAAAAAAGTACACAATAGGGTGAGTAAGTGGGGGAGAGAGAGAGAGAGAGAGAGAGAGA